>PVJS01000608.1:0-122113 GCA_004027185.1 Glis glis | reverse complement strand
TGTTTCATATACCAGGTTGTCGTGACTAATTACTCAATTTTATACCTTAAAATGAATACTAAGTGTCACTTTATATTCTTAAGCACAAAGATATTAGCACAACATTATTTTCTGGTTAAATACCTTACTGTAGTACAAATATGTTTGCATACCTTATCTGTAATTACAAGGGTTACTGCAGGAGAAAAATTATTAACATTATGCAGAGAACATTAAAGAAGTCCCTGTACTGAAAGTCATAATCTGAGGCAGATAATTTAATTATTAGTTTGATTGCTTTTTAATCTGGCTCGATGGCCTTATATCTCAGTGCTTACCATAAATTTCATTTTTCTTGTAAACTTTAACTGAAATGACCAAAAGAGTCAACATATTTTCCAAGTAATGTTTACCAATAGAAAAAGAAACTCCAATATTGGTTCTTATGTTGGAGCCTTATCTTAAAATTTATATTTTGTAATAATTGGATTCACTTTGTCCATCCATGCAAATAATAGGTCTCTTATTATTTAACTTTTTATATTTAATTAAGAAATAAATCTACAGCATTTTCAGGAAAATTATTTATAAAAATCACTGTCCTAAGGAACATGTTTATATGTTCGTCTACTGATTTGTTCATCCACTGATATTTTTTACATGTTTATTTACAAGTGTATTCTTATATATGTTCATTTACTTAAGAGGAATTAGCGAGATTATATGATACATATGCACATAGATATAGAATCAGAACAAAGAGCATGCTATCACAAAACCTATCCTAGCTAGACGCTATAATTATGAGGTCGTTGAACATATCCAGATGCTGACAATTTCAAAAACAGGCTGGTTAATTTTATAAATATAAGTTCTTCTTCTTAATGGCTTAAATATTGGGACTGCAGCTTTATTAATAATGGGCCAATAAACTTGAGAAAAAAATTAAAGCTAATTTGGGTATTCCCAATGTTGCACATATTTAAGTGTATAGGAGAATGTTGTTACTTGTTCTACAAAATAATCCGTAAGCTCATGCTATAAACCAAGAAAGATAAAAAAAAAGTTTAAGCAACTGACAAAATATCTATTAAATAATAGAGGATTTGGTGACCCAAATAGTCCAGATTTGTCACAAATATTGATTTAAGTTTGTAATCACACAATCAAAATCAAATGGAAAATGAAGAAATTATTTAGTTGATTTTATCAATCCACATAATCCAAACCCAGATCTTTCTTGATCCTCGATAGCCTGAGAAGATTTTAGACATTTGTATTTTTCATATAATTGCCTTAATGCTCTCTGGCTTTTTCTCCATATTCAAAGCCAAACTCATCCTGAATCTAAATGTGCTCTTCAAATATACAGAACAAAGTATTCTGGCAGGAGAAGTTGTAAAATCAATACTTTTAGAGCATGTTCATGAAAATGGATCACAAGAAAGTAAAGGAATTTGTGCATATGTTCCTTTTGGAGGGTGAGATAAATATTTCCTTTTCCGCTTGCAAAAAAATTATTTCTTCCCATGAAGCTTACTTTACTTAGCACTTGCTTTAATTAGTGCAAGACCAGTAAGTACATTGCCTCGGACAAATTAGATAAATGCAGTATTTGTGTGTGTGTGTTTAATTGGGAAAGTTAGTACATTCCAGCAATAATGATAAAATGCTGTGTGTCTGTGTAAATGTGTATAGTACACTTCAAAAAGCCATTTCGTTTCTCCTTTTAGGGAACTGGCAAATTCTAAGAAAATCAGTTAAATATAGTATACATAATTGTCTTACATAAAGGAGATGAATTAAGATGTTATACATGTGGTAAGCCATCTGCTTCTGTTTTTGTTATATTCATAACATGCATCTGTTCTTATTCAGCTATAGGGAAGCACTTAATCATAATTTACACATCAAAATATTGCAAAAAAGCCCAATTTTGCACATTTAAAACCTTCATTGTCCTGAAATTTGTGCTAAGCTCAAAGAAAAACAAAATTTCAAATTAAGACTATTTTCTAAATGAAGTTTAAAAAATATGGCTGGATAAGAGGGACCTAAGAAACTCGAATGTATATAGATTGCTTCAATAATTACGTTCGCAATCATTTGTATGATTCCACCATTTCAGAGAATTATTAAAACTGTTGCTAGAAAGTTGAACTATAACTTTTTATCACATTTGACTCTGTTAATATCATCTAAGATATGGATACTTTAAAGTACTGAGATGCATACTTATTTATGTAAAGGAATCATTTCAAAGTATATGTTAAGTAATAATCATCCTAAAGTTTTATTTTGAATTATCAAATATAAAACATATATTCTGAAAATAATCAGAATCAAATAAAACTATCTGCTATAAAAGAAAATGATAGTATTTTAAGTATGTTTCAAATATAGTAATATAATTAACTCAGGCTAATAAAAACATTACTATAATAAAAAAGATGACATTAAATATATGCATGTGAAATCATCAAATTTTATACCTTGACTATATACAATTTTTATTTGTCAATTAAATATTTAAAAATTTAAATACAATTTTAATGCATTTTTATTATCAGATAACATCAATTTCATTTTTCACTTAGACTGTTGATAAAATACACTATCATTATAAAAATTAAAGAAACTATGATAGGATAGTTGTGTCTCTGTGTGTATATTAGATTTTAGAGGAAGAGTACGAGAAGAAAGAAGAGGAGGAGGAGGGATTAGAATAACCAACTATTTACCAGTAGTTCTGATACTTAAGCAAGCACCTGCAACCTTCCCTCAAGCAAAAGAAAATCAAAAGATTTTCCAATACACACACACACACACACACACACACACACACACACACACACACACACAAATTCAACTCCCCCCCAACACACAAAAACTTAAACTCACAACCACAAAACAAAAACCCACCAATCTTGGACTACAGCACTTTACAAAGACTTTTAAGAGTCCTTTTCTTGCAATTCCCAAGGTTTTTTTCTGTGTGTGCGTGTATCATTGTGAGCTTATTTCTACCTTACACAATGATTGTAGAAATACCAGGGGATTCCTCTTCAGTGGTAAATAAGCAGTACCTGCAATGATAACAGTTCCATTTATCTCCCTCGTAAATAGCTCTTAAATTTATCTTTACATTGACTACCACTGCCTGGGCTCAATCTTTCATTTCTCACCTGGAAAACTATAATATCTTTCTAACAGGGACCCAGATACCAGTATTACTTCCCTATCATCTTTTATAGCACTGCCACAAAGAGTTTGCTTTTATTTTAAAAGTTGTATCTGAACTAGTGTAGTAGGTTTTTCTTTTTTAGTAATTTATGTGATGTTCAAATACAAAGTTGATACTATCTGCAAATGAGGGGAGTGACTTAACTTCTTTATACTACAATATTCTCGTCTATAAATGGAGATTAATGTTAACAACTTTGTAGAATGTTGCTAGGGTGATACATGGCATGCATGTGAAGTGTCTTTTGTATTGCCTACAATCTAGAAAATCTTCAGTGAGTATTCTTTTCTGATGGTTATTGCTGCTCATTGCAAAGAATTTGTAAACCTAAAAAAATAATATTGAAGGAAAATAGAAATAGTAGTATAAATAATAGTTACCAACCATTAGCATATTATGGTATTTTCAAGTATTTCTTTCCGGTTAGTTATGATAAAAGAGACATGAGTCATAGTTAACACTTGGTTTCACAAACTGAATTTATACTTTTAAATTTATTTATTTATTTTTATACTTTTAAATTTAAATAACATTTTTTTTTGTGGTACTGGGGATTGAACCCAGTCAGGGACATTCTACTTCTGAGCTACACCCAGAGCCCATTTTTAATTTTTTTTTTTTGTTTTGAAACAACAGGGTTTCACTAGCTTGCTGAGAGTCTCCCTACATTGCTGAGGCTGTTCTCAAACCCGATCCTCTTGTCTCAGCCTCCCAAGTACTGGGATTGCAGGTATGTGCCATCATGCCTGGTTTAAACAACGTTTTTAAAGAGTAAATTTCAGTGACAATTTTGATTCTGTCATCTATTTTTAACCTAAGTAATTATGATTTCAGATGAAGTCTGATATCTGATACGCCTCTTCCTCTCCCACTCACAGCCTCTCTTACCTATTGTTTTCTGATAATTTTTTCACATATTTTTCCAAAAGAAAATTGACACATTTGTAATATTGTCTTTCTTATTCCAGAAACATAGCACATATTTAATGTTATTCAAGGCTCTTATTTCTCAGTGAAGAAAACTGTTATTTAACTCTTAAGTAATTTTTTTGGCCTATTCATATTTTTTTAGATTCTGTTGCTATTATAAAACAAGTTAGTCGTTACTCGTTAAATATTCTAAGTTATTAATGGTGGTGTATGCATGATGGAGGTAAAGCTTATCCATCTTAGGGTCTTCTTTTGGGCCTGAGGATTAACTTGACATGAAGCCAATTAACAGGAAAAGACATAAATTTTATTTAATATTTTTATATGTACATGGGGATGTTCCCAGGAAAATGTAAACCTAAAAAGAAAGTAGACCTATGTGCTTATGAATTAGTTTGAACAAAGTGTAAAAATTATAGAAAAGTAGCTAAACTATATAGGAAGGCTAAAGGAAAATACAGGCTACTTGTAGCAAGATCTGTTTGTAGAGCTTTCCATCCTTCTCAACTCCATCTCTGGTGACAAGAATCTCCTTTAGTTCCTTGTATAGGGCGGACACCTTTCACATGCGAGTCTTTCTCCTGTTAGAGTGCTCTTTTTGCAAATGTCTAATTTACAAATGACTTTGGCTGAAAATAGTCAAAATGCCAAAATTCCATATTTTGGGGTGTTCTGTCCTGAATCCCCTCATCTAGAAAAGACATGATTTGAAAGTTGATCCTCTAATAGTTGTGTATATCATTTTCAAATTGTATCTTATTCATTCAAATATTGTTGATTTTAACTTCTATAATATTTAACTTTGAGGAAAAGCTGTGTGTACCTGATAGAGTAAGTGAAGTATAAAAATCATATTGCCCAGCGTGGTGGCGCACGCTTGCAATCCCAGTACTTTGGGAGGCGGAGACTGGAGGATCCGGGTTCGCGGCCAGCCTCAGCTCTCTCTCTCACTCTCTCTCTCTCTCTCCCTGTCTCTCTCTCTCTCTCTACCTAGTGAGGCCCTCTGCAACTTCGTGAGACCCGGTTTCAAAATAAAGTATAAAATAATAGGGCCGGGGGTGTAGCACGGAGGTAGAACGCCCCTGGGTTCAATCCCCGGTACCGCAAAAAAGAAAACATATTAATTTTTCCGGGCATGGTGACGCACGCTTGTAATCTCAGTACTTGGGGGGCTGAGACAGGAGGATTGCAGGTTCGTGGCCAGCCTCAGCTGCTTAGTGAAGCACTCTGCAACTTAGTGAGATCCTGTTTCAAAATAAAGAATTAAAAATAGGGCCGGAGTGACTCAGTGGTGGAAGCCTGGTGTGTTCAGGGCCTTGAGTCCCATCCCTCCCCAAAAAGTCAATAAGTAAAAATCATATTAATCTTGTTTTTATACATGAATGCTAAATTCTTTGGGTAATAAAATCTAGTCTCAAACTAATCTTCCCTTATAAATTTGAGGTTGTTGATTTACTGGTTCATAAAGAGCCAATAAAGACATAAAAGTCATTCTTATTCATGGACTAGTAATTTTCTTAGTTTTTTTTTGAAAAAATATTATAAATAATTCACACATTCTTGGTATTTCTTGTATTATATCTATTATTGTTTCATGTTTCCAAATTACTCTTCTATAACTTCTGTTATTTGAACCTTAGAACTACCAAACATAGTCAATTAATTACATTTTCTTTTATATTTCATGTATTTTCAAATCATTCTAAGAAAATTCATGGTTCAATATTTTATTACTAATAAATGGTATTCCTTCTGTTTCTTAACAAAACTATTGATGCATTTATGTATGATCAAGATCAAATGAAAGAATTTAGAAATATAATGGATGCCAGAAATATTTTCTGTTATAAGTTAGTGCCATGTAAGCTATATGGACAAGTATGTAATTGTTACATTATTAACTACTGAAAATAATCAGAGTCCTTGACCTTCTGAGACTGGAGGATCTCACTGAACATAATTATCTCTAGTACTGTCCACTTTCCTGCAAAAGAAATAATTTTGTTCTTTTTGGCTAAGTAGATTTCAACTTTATGTATATTCCACATTTTCTTTACACATTCATCTGATAAGGAACACCTAGGTTTGTTCCATAATTTGGCTATTTTGCATTGTGCTGCTATAAATATGGATATACACATATAACTATAGTATCCTGAATTTATTTCTTTTGGAAAGATACTGAGGAGTAGTATAGCTGGGTCATATATGGTTCCATTCCTATTTTTTTTGAGGAACCTCCAAACTGATCTCCCTAGTGTTTGTACTAATTTACAGTTTCAATCGTGTGAATTCCTCTTTCCCCCCCATTCTTACCATTATTTGTAATTGTTTGTACTCTTGATGATTGCCGTTGTACTGGAGTTAGATGAAATCTCAGTGTAGTTTTGATTTGCATTTCCCTAATTACTAGTGATATTGAACTTTTTTCTTATATTTGTTGGCCAATTGTATTTCTTCTTTTGAAAAGTGTCTATCCAGTTCAATTGCCCATTTTTTGTTTGGGTTATTTGTTTTTTCAGTGTTAGTTTTTTTTATGTTTTTATTGGTGCATTGTAGTCTCACATCACAATGAGTATCAGTTTGGTGTTAACATACATGCACACAGCTCTTGGTGTCCCTCCCCCCCGCCTCCCCCCGTCTCCCCCCCACATGTAGCACTGAGAATGATGTTGGTATAATCTCATATATACACATTGTTTATAACAGTTCTTTATATATTCTAGAATATTAGTCCTGTGTCAGAGGAATAGCTGGCAAAGATTTTCTCCCATTCTGCAGGTACTCTCCTCAGACTCTTGATTGTTTCATTTGCTGCACAGAAGCTTTTTAATTTAATAACATCTCATTTATTGATTCTTAGTTTTATTTTATGAGCTCCAAGAGGTCTTTTTTGGGAAAGTGTATATCAGTGTCCACATATTGGAGAGTAAATACTAAGGTTTTTTTCTCTAGTAATTGCATAGTTTCTGATCTAAGTTTGAGGACTTTATTCTATCTTGAGTTGACTTTTGTTCAGGGTGAGAAGTAGGGATATAATTTCATTCTTAAACATATGGATATCCAATTTTCTGAGCACCATTTGTTGAAACATCTATTTCTTAACAATAGCACAATCAAACTGGAGAGTGAGGTGGATGGTTATGGAAGGGTTACTGGTTCTTTGCTCTAAGCATTTGGCTTCCATTCATGTCATGAAGAATTCTTCAGAAAAAAAAATCAGAGAATCAATGAACTTAGGAATAAAAATTATTTATTATATTTTTGAATGTTCTTTAACTAAAGTATAGTAATTTCTTCAATTACAAATATAGACAGCAAAGTAGAGCAAAATAGAGGTACTTCTGACTTTGTCACCAATAAAAATTATAATTATTTCCTATCATGTTATGGTTATTGCTAGATACTATGATGTTTTCATACTTTTCACTACTTAGAAATGATGGTGCTTATTTAATCTGCCAAAATATCAATATGAATATAATAACGTCCACCTGAGTCCCGATTGTTATAAGAAAGTATATTGGGAGTGACCTTGTGTTCTTGTCTTTTGATTTGAACCTCTCTCTAATGTCTAAGAGTATTTCCTCAAGTTGTCTGGCACATGGCTAATATCTCTGTCTATTGCCATGATTGGTTAAGACATCAATCTAATTCTGTATTTCCTCCACCATTCTGAGAAGGAATCTTAGCAGTGTGTGAATTTATTGGGGGAGGAGGTGAACACTAACACACCAATGCTCCTGGCTCATGACATTGTATTATCCAGAACTAATAAAATATTCTTCCTAGCTCACACATTTGATCAACCCACTCATGCTTCCTCATTTCCTTCAGCACAAAGTAGACATGCCTTGGGTTGATATACAGAAAAGTTCTTTCATTTATTTCTGCCCTCACAGCCTTAACTTTATGTCTCCCACATAATCCTATTTGGGAGTAGCAATAACAATAATAATAATTAGCCTTTATGAAGTTTTTACTGTATGGCATATACTAAGTTAAATGCTTTATATGAATTATGTAATTTATTTCACATAACATTAACAAGGTATTAGTATTACCACCTCCAAATTCCAAGTAAGGAAAATAAGGTTTACGAGGTTAAATGAATTCCTCAAAGTCATACAAGTGGGAGATGGAAAACCTGATATTTGTACCCACACTGGTAGACTTCAGAGCCAAAGATCATCGCCACTGTACTGGAGTAACATCTCATGAGCCACCTACACTCTGTATACCCTGTTGCTCTAAACATCCTAACATAGCACTTGCCGTGTTGTTTTCGTTGAGTCATAAACCTGCATTTGTAAAATACTGAGAGACACTTATTTATATTTTTTCATCAGTATGCGTGGTTTTGTATGCGTCTATTTCAACATATTTACACCTGAAAATTTAAGAATAATTTCATAATTCTTACAATGAAAATCATTTTATTAAGATTATAGCATTTTTAAGAACTGAAAAAAGAATCAAAATCTATGCTTCTTAAAGTGAAGCTCTATTGAACATTCAGGTACATCTAAAGCTGCAGTTTTTGAAACTTGCATTTTAAATTAGAACAAAGGTAAAAATCAAGCTGTAACAACAAAATTGTTTTGCCCCCAAAGATCACTTCTCCCTGAAGCTTTCCCTAACGCTATTTCTTATTTTAAGTAGACATTTAGCTTTGCTACTGCTGCTTCTCAGGGGAAGAAAGATGCAACATCCTGATAAATTTAGCATTCCTTATACTGAGAATGTCTCCCAGGAGACACAACCACTTGCAGCACTGGACACAGAATCCTGGTAAACATCCTGTGAAAGCAACTCTTATAGGAAACTAACATAAGCTACTTCCCTCTCCCCTGAAGCCAGTATTTGACTTCCAGCACTTCATCCTCTTAAGAGTTTCAGAGGATTTATTTGTGTGTATAAATCAGTTTGCAAATGTTAAACGAGACATTCATGATAAAACTTTTGGTAGTTCTTATTTACTTTGTTTTTATTATGCCATTCACCATTATTTTACCCTGACTGTTAGAACTTCCTGTGAAGCATTTTAAAATGCAGATACCCTGGATGCCCTAAATCTTTTGAATTAGAGAGTCTCTCTAGGAAGAGATTTTTTAGAGACTTTGTACAATCAAGCCCAAATTCCAGGTTCAGAATTCTCATGATTTCATTATATAATAATCTTAAAGGAAAAAGCAAAAGCAGATCATGGGGGAATACTTAGAGCAGAATGCAGAAGCCCACTCCTGTCTCCACGGAGTGGAATTGCTTTGCTGAATCAATACAGTTCAAAATGACAATCATTATGTATGTTCAGAAATAGGAAGTGATGGCAAACAACGTGTATTCCTGCTTCAGGGGACAATTGAGCAGAATCAGGCTCATTGGCAACAAATATAAAGACAGAGTGTTCTCTTTCTCTCTTTGTACATACTATACACACACACACACACACACACACACACACACAGTGAGAAATAAACTGGTCATCATCTTAGCTATCATTTAAATAAAAGAAAATTTACAGCATATTTTCTATTACAAATAGAAAAACCATTTATTAATTCTCAGTGGTAAATAATACTTCCCCCATAACATCATAAGGAGAGTACAGTCTCTCACTGTGTTCATACTAGATGAGAAGTCAAATTATCATTGGAGTTATTTCAGTATGTTGTGGGAACTAGTACATGAGTAAGAGTGTGATTTTTTTTTCTGTCATCTGAGCAAAGCAGCCTCACTATCCAGTTCTGCATCATCAACGCATCTGCCCTTGGAGAATAATGGTCTTTATTTCAGGCCAAGAGACACTTCCCTGTCTGCATGGACACATTTGATATATCCCTATGTGGGTTCATGTTTCCTCTTTATAAAAGACCAGATTTTTATCTGAATGAGATTGTTACAAGTTGTATTAATACATACACCATGGATTATAGTCAAATCTTCATGCCCATAAGTCTCAAGCTTTATAGTAGCCTGACATGTGACCACTCCAATCCAATATGTGCATATTGTAAAGCCCAATTCTACTTTTAAAACATCAAACTTCATTTATTGTTTTCTTGAGAGCATGGATGGAACAAGTCAATCCTCCCTCCGTTTGTTTGCCAAAATTTATCATGAAATCTTTCACATACTTTATTGAAAAATCATGTATCAAGAAAAGATCTGATAAAGGACTATGGCTTTTTAAAATCTGGTTATTCCCAGCGAGGCTCATGAGGATCTTGCTTTTTTAATTTCTAAGATAAAAAATTGAAATGACAATAGGTTTCAGGTTAATCCAAAGGAATCATAGCTTTAACATAGAATTTTTATGTGTTATGTGCTACTTAAGGATTTGCTATTTCCTGACAATACAAAGTAAAAAGGAATAGGCTCTCCCAGGCAACCATTCTATAAATCCCACTTCTTTTTTTTTTTTTGGCAGTACTGGGGATTGAACCCAGGGGCATTTTACCTCCGGGTTACACCCCCAGCCCTATTTTTTATTCTTTATTTGGAAACAGGGTCTCACTAACTTGCAGAGGGCCTCACTAAGTAGCTGAAGCTGGCCATGAACCTGGGTGCTCCTGTCTCAGCCTCCCAAGTACTGGGATTACAAGCGTGCACCACCACACCTGGCTTATGAATCCCACTTCTAACCAGTTTCATTCCTTATGTCAATAGGGTTCAGGCAGTAACCACTTTTTTGTAGACCTCTGCTTAATAGCCTCCAAAATTATATTTAAAAGCAATTAAATGTTTATGCTTAATTAATCAATGTGTAAATGTACATATAACTTAAAGTTAATTTGACATTAGGCTTTAAATGCACAAAGAAGGATTGAGAAAGGTTGCATCCACATCATAATACATATGCATATGAGGCTCTTATGATTTAATGAGAAATGATATATGTTAGCTTTTGCTATTTGAAGAACACCTCCAGTTAATTGGCTTAATACAACCATCATATTATGGAGCTCAGCATTTTGTTTTTGCTCTACTCTCATTTCATAAAGAATGCCTATGCCCTTATGTCTAGTGCTTAGTAACTGCCAGGGTGGGGCATGGTACTTTCATAGCTCCAGTCCTCCTATCTTGTAGCTTACTAGCCAGGTCTGGTCCAGAGGGTGGCCTCAGGTTTCCAAGCTCAGTGGAAGAGAGAGGGAAAGCCTCAACACACAAGTGATTTTCAAGTAGCTGCTTGTGCTAAATGTGCTGATGTTCTATTAGCCAAAGCCAACTCAAGAGCAGGAGGGCACACTCAGCTGCCCTTGATGAGAGAAGCTGCAAAGATGATGCGCACAAAGATGGGATGGATTTCTAGCCTTTTTTTTTTTTTCGGTACTGGGGATTGAACACAGGGGCGTTCTACCTCCGTGCTACACCCCCGGCCCTATTTTTTTATACTTTATTTTGAAACCAGGTCTCATGAAGTTGTGGAGGGCCTCCCTAGGTAGAGAGAGAGAGAGAGAGAGACAGGAAGAGAGAGAGAGAGAGAGAGAGAGAGAGAGAGAGAGAGCTGAAGCTGGCCGCAAACCCGGATCCTCCGGTCTCTGCCTCCCAAAGTACTGGGATTACAAGTGTGTGCCACCATGCCCGGCTCTAGCCATTTTACAATGGACCACAAATGATGTGTTTTATTTGTTGTCAAGAGTTCTCTAGAACAGTTTTTATCTAAGACTGTGCTTACCAAAGCTAAGACACAATATAAGATACTAGTAAGTCTTGCCTGATGCCCAGCCATCTTAACACAAGTGTATAAGCACACCAATAGCGTTTATTAAATTGAAAAATGATTTCTATATCCTGCTATGAAAAATTCTAGGAGTAATAAATATCGTTTTGCTGCCTTGGTAGTTACTTTTCTTTTTAAGTATTTTACTGACATGCTTGTTATGGCAGTATGATACAGGCAATTTTACTCTATAATTACTCCTCATCACCCAGTTGCCCTTTAGACATTTTTGAAATGAGCTTTAGGCAGCTCAGTGTAGGCTAATTCCTGCAAGAAACCCTATCTATCTGTTAGCTTTTTTCCTGTATGGCTTCTATTGCTTTACTTTCTGCCATCAGAATTGTTAAATAAACTGCAGTTACTGACCCTTTTAAAAGACTTGATTGTATAGCTGCACATCTATACCATTCAGAGACATTTAGGGATGTAACTAACTACTACATCCCTTGCAGGAAAACGAATGGCAATTATAAGTGGGGAGGAAATGAATGTGATTTGTATTTGGAGAATGAAGAGTTTCAGCAGTATTCCAGTCAAGTCCTAAGAACTCCGGAGCAAGCATGTTATTATAATGTTTTCAAATGATACTTAGCCAGCTGCAGTGGCATACACCTGTCATCTCAGCTACTTGGGAGGCTGAGGCAGGAGGATTACAAGTTCAAGGACAGCTGGGTAACTTAGTGAAACCCATCTCAAAAATTAAAAAAAAAGAAATAAAAAGGGCTGGGGATAAAGCTCAGTGGTAGAGTGGCCCTGGGTTCAATACCCAATGCCACAAAAATAAAAAAAAACAATGATACTTGACTATTAAAGGATTGACTTTCTTATTTCCTATTCATTTTTCATGGGCAATTTTACCTCTTATTTTGTCCTTATTCCTTAGCCTAATAAGATACAGCAGGATTTGAATGAGATAACTTAATTTCCTGTCCTAAACTATATTGAAGAATAACAACAGCATCAGAAAAATAAAGTTTTGTGATATCTGGCATTTCTCATTAATCAAAATAGAAGCTCCACTACTCCCTGGCATTTGACTTTTTCAGTAGGCTATGAGGTACTCTGTTATATTCAGTGTGTGATAAGGTGAAGGATGTTAATTAAAAGAATCTTCTGAGGAAAATACAGGTTTTTATGCCAATTGACAAAAGTCAAGATGAAGTTTTTTAATTTTTTAATTTTTTAGTGGTACTGGGGATTGAACCCAGGGGCATTCTACCTCTGAGCTACACCCTCAGCCCTATTTTTTATTCTTTATTTTGAAACAGGGTCTCACTAAGTTTTGGAGGGCCTCACTAAGTAGTTGAGGCTGACCGTGAACCTGCGATCTTCCTGTCTCAGCCTCCCAAGTACTGGGATTACAAGCGTGCTCCACCACGCCTGGCTCAAAATTAAATTTTAAAATATCAATTATAGAATGTGCTTAGAAATTGCTTGTTGCTTTGAGTTTCCTAATGGATATTTGATGTGGTTAGCCCAGCTTCTCCTTTCTAAGAGCCTTTTCTTCCTAGCTGCATGCTAAATATGTGGAGTGACCTTACAATTTGTTGTTCAAATAAAATATTTTTGAGAGCGTAAGGGATGTGACTAATAATAATGTGATGAAATACGCAAAGACCTCATTTATACCAAACAAAACTGAATTTATGTTACCTTAACAATTCTGAGGGTCATCATATTCCTACATGTTTGGGGCTCTGACTTAAAGCTAGATCGAGAATTTCTTTTACCAGTCTCAGTCAGAAGATATGAAATGAAGTCATATCAATTCTCTTACATGAAGAAAGGACAATGAAAATGAATCCAACATAGGGAGAAAAAAACACAGAGCAGGACAGAGATGAGCAGGAGGAGAAAGTGCTGCGTGTGTTGCTCTTGAAGCTCAGAAGAGCTCCAGTCTCTTTCCTGGAGTCTCTCCAATCTCTCAGGGTTTTGTTTCTTTAAAAAATGCATTCATTTTTAATTAACAAATAATGGTTTTGTGTATTGATGGAGCACCACAGATGTGTTCATCTTTACGTATATTGTAGAAAGAGTAAATCAAGGTTTTCTTTGTTAAATCTTCCTTTGACTCTTGTTTTCTTGTTCAATGATTGTTTGACACCAGTCTCTGCCATTTGCGAACAAAATGATCCAAGTGAAAACATGATTGAATTATTTATGTGCCACACAATAAATTTTCTCTAAGTCGTCGCATAAGAAGTATTCCATATACAAGTTAAGATCTCCTGTACACTACAGAGAAAACTAAGCAAGAGGAAGATCTAATACCACATCATGTTTAGTTAGTAAGCACAAAATATTAAAGCCTAGGTTTTGTGCCTGCGTGACCCATGGCCTTTCACTTATAAGCAAAATATGGCTTAAAAATGGGGTCTCGATCTGAAATGCATAGCGTAGTTTCATGCCCAGTGCATAATTTAGTCCAAGGATTTAAAACCACTGTCATAAATCCTTAAATCTTCCTAAAGATGTATAGTCAATATTAGGAGACATCTTATGGTATCACGTTCATAATTACCAAGACATTTTAAAAGTATTATTCTTCATTGAATCAATAGAATCTATTTCTTTTTTGTACACTGAGAATTCATGTGTTCAAAGAGTACATTTTCTGATCAGTACTCTGTCGCTTACCCCAGGAAAGTGTTAAATTGGAAACACCAAGCACAGAAAATAAGTTATATCTTCAAATCCAAAAGGGAAAGTTGAAAAATCAATAATATTTGAAACTAGATATAAGTACCAAAGAAAATAGCATCTGTGGGGATTAAAGTTGGAGGATTAAAGGAAATACATCCCCCACAGGTTGTATGCTTTTCTGCTCTTCTTATAAATGCTAAGTCAATATAGAAATTAATACACTGAAGGAGGAAACTTCCAAAAATACATAATAATTTCTTAGAAGTACTCAGTTAATTTTTCAAACAAATACTTATAATAGGACAATATACATAATTAAATCAGATTTTTATTTTATTTAACTTTTTATACTTTTATTGGAACATTATAATTTCACATCATTATGTGGTTCATAGTGATAGTGACACACATGCACACAGCACTTGGTGTGCTCTCCCCCAGCTCCCTCCCCACACCCCCTCCCCATACAGGATATTGAGATTGGCATTGGTATGTTCACATATGTACATAATGTCAATGGAAGTGATTCCTTCATTAATTCTCCCTCCCTCCAGACAACCTCTTTTTCTCCACTGGAATTTCTCATCCATTACCTAAAGTCCCTACTGTATCCCAATTACTCACTGGCTTCTATATATGAGAGAAAAAATATGACCCTTCACTTTGTGTGACTGGCTAATCTCACTTAACATAATGCCCTCCAGGTCCATCCATTTTCCTGCAAATGACATAATTTTGTTCTTATTTATTACAGAGTAGAATTCCATTGTATGCATATCCCATAATTTTGTAACCCATTCATCTATTGATGGGCACCTGGGTTGGTTTAATAATTTGACTATTATGAATTATGTTACTATAAATATGGATATGCATGTATCACTATAATATTCTAATTTTAGTCCCTTTGGAATAGTACCCAGGAGTATTATAGCTAGATCATATGGTGGATCCATTCCCAATTTCCTGAGGAATCTTCAAACTGATCCCTTTAACAGCTATACTAATTTGCAATCCCACCAACAGTGTAGAAGAGTTCCTATTTCCCCACATCCTCATCAGCATTTATTGTTGTTTGACTTCTTGATGATTTCCATTCTAATTGGTGTTAGATGGAATCTCAGTGTCGTTTTGATTTGCATCTCCCTGGTTGCTAATGATGTTGAACATTATTTCATGTATTTATTGGCCATTTGTATTTCTTCTTTTGTGAAGTATCTGTTTTGTTCTATTGCCCATTTCATGATTGGGTCATTTTTTTTTTAGTGTTAGTCTTTTAAGTACGTTGTATGCTCTAGATATTAGTCCTTTATCAGAGGAATAGCTGGCAAAGATCTTCTCCCATTCTGTAGGCTCTCTCTTTAGATTCTTGATGGTTTCCTTTGAAGAACAGATACTTTTTAGTTTAATGCCATCCCATTTATTAATTCTTGTTTTAATTTCCTGAGCTTTGGGGGTCTCATTGAGGAAGTTTCTACCTGTGCCTAAATGTTGGAGTATTGTAACTATGCCTTCCTTTAGTGATTTCAAAGTCTCTGGTCTAATTTCCATGAGGAAAACTGTATTATCAAAGTAAGTAGATATATACCTCATCTACCTTAATTTTAAACAATAGTATATAAAAGAATAATAGACTCACAGAGTAGATTTCCAGAAATATTTGGTGATTGAGAACTTAATTTTTATCCATATAACCAAAATAAATATCAAACTATTTGAATTTGAACTTTTGGTTCACTCTTATGAACAAAAGTTGCAATGAAAAACGGAAAATAATCAGGGCAAATACCATATATTATTTATTTATTTATTCCCATATTCCACCAGACCCCAGAAAATAGATCGTATTTAATGAATATTTATGAATGAATAGGATTATAACTTCTGCACCAATTTTAAAGATTTTTGTGCTATTTTACGTGTGTGACTTGAGATCAATATTTATTTAGTATGAATGTTAAATGTAAGTAATGCCAGAATATTGTAATGAATAAGTCAGTGGTTTTCACTTTTGACTGTGCATTATAATTATTTGGGATATTTTCATTGAACAGAATCTGCTTTCTGAGTTACATTTAAGTTGTCTGGCATGTAGTGAGGTATTAGCATTTTTTAAAGGAGTATGGATGGTTCTAACTTCCATTCAATGTCAAGGTCCACCAGTTAAAAATGGGGAGTTTGGAAGCAAGCAAAGAAATGTGTGCCATTTTTCCTAGACATATCTTTTACTACTATAAGGCATAATGAAGTCAATTATGCTTTTAAAACCTCCCTCTACAGCTTAAAAATGGGTGTAATGATGTGTGAAATGAATACAAAAATCCCGAAATGCTGGGACTTATTTTGTAATTCATATTGACAGTATTCTTATAAGAATTAGTGCTTTTCCCTGTTTACTTGGCTGCATACTGGTCATTCTGCAGATTTCCACTCATCTGTCTCTTCAGAACCTCTCTCTCCCTCTCAGGCAGGGACTGTAGTTTAGTATTCTATGTAGTTAATGATTAAGGCTTATTAACACCTGCACTCATCTTGTTTGTTGGTTTACTGGTTCTCCACCTGTCTCCCCACACAAGTGCTCTTTCATACTATATGAGCACCAGAACATCAGGGACAAAGTCTCTTACTGTCTATAGAGTCTTCAGTGCCTAGATCACTGCCTGGCACATTGCAGGTGCTTAGTAAATATCTCCTGAATGCTAGGTTGGCAAGGTTATATCTACAGTTGTCAATTTGATCCAGGCACAGACTCCCAAAGCTGGGGATATGTGCCCCTGGGCAGATCCCAGAATGATCCAGGAGGCTGGTAGTAGGTTCTAGTGCAATTGGAGGCATTGAATAAAAATGAGGAGGAGTAGAAAGGACCCATGACAATGCTGAGTTGTTTTTGTTGTTGTTGTTTGTTTTGTTTTGTCTTTGTTTTCTAAAAAGGGGGCAATAAGCCAATATGTTTGGGAATCTATGATAGAGAACGTAAGTCCCATTGCTCATATATTATGGTTATATTTCTACCTGTTCATCCATCTATTTAAATTTCTTCCATTACTAATCTTTTTAGTTCCCGATAGAGCAGTTAATAAAGCAACAGACACTATTTTGTACATATTGGAACTTATCAGTAACAAAAGAGTTAGAAAGGAATCATAGTTGAATTACAGCTAGGGGTGGTGGCGCACACATGTAATCCCAGGGCTTGGGAAGCTGAAACAGGAGGAACTCAGGTTTGAGACCAGTCTCAGAAACTTAGTGAGACTCTCAGCAACCTAGAGAGACCCTGTTTCAAAATAACAAAATAAAAATGGCTGGGGTGTAGCTCAGAGATAGAACACTCCTGGATTTAATCCCCAGTACCAAAAAAAAAAAAGAATTACTCTCTAAATGGACATAACATCTCACAATTTGATTTCCATGTACTCTAACCATCACAAAAGTTGAATGTAAAGTCAAGCAATAAAACCAAAAAAAAACCTTTTCTCCTTGTCAGTACATATTTTGAACTTTTACTCTCTGATACGCCCTAACCTATATTAGGTTATATTTGGAAACCAAATTGCAAATTGATTGAGATTGATTGCTCTGATTCCCAGAGCAATGTGAAGATGAGAGTCCTCAAGGTAAGTAAGCATTCTCAAGGACTTGCAGAAGAAACTGCCATGATAGAATGGTGTCTTGTTGGGAAATGGGTGAAGAACTGGTGGATTGTGCCGTGAATCTGCAAACACGTTAGAGTATTTCATCAGAGTAACTAAACATATTGTGAAGAATGGAGCAGGTAAATATGATTAATGGTGTTCTCAATCTCAATCATTTTATTGAAATTTTATATCATAGACTCAGAATGTAGATCAGTGTAACACAAAGTCCTGAGTTCCATCCCCAACGCTGCAACAGAAAACACACACACACACACACACACACACACACACACAATTTTTACACCAAATCAGCAAAAATACAGATTTTATTTCTGACTAGACAATTATATGGAAAAAGTAAAAATGTCATTTAATAAAAATAGCTAAGAATCCTGTAGGTTTTTTGCCTATTGAGTATTTGGTACAAGTTCAAAAGAGCAACAACATAATGGAAAGAATCTATGCATGACACAATAAAAGTGAATGTTTCATATAAAAGAACTGCGTTCTCAGCACAGAAAGGAATAGAAATTTGATATGAGGATTGAGAGAATAGTTAATGCTTCCAATCCTGATAATCACAAAACAACACATGTGATTAGGTAAAGATATTTCTCTTTAAATGTTATCTATGAGAAAAGGCCATGTGTGGGATAACAGGATTTTTGTTATTTGTCCATAAAAATTTACTACTTTAAGGTCATAAATAGTGTTTTATGGATCAGTGAACTATTCTTGTGGACACAATGTAGAAAGAAACACACTCAAATACCAAATCTCAGAACTAATATAACTACATTTTCCTGTTATATTTTATAATTGACTATTTTGCCTCTAATTTCCTGTGTTTTTGGTTATAGTAATTCCTTATAATTATGTATTACATAAAATAGCCAATTGTGAGTCAGATAAATTATTGTGCAAAAAAATGGTAGAGAGAAGAGAGAGAGCCAAGCCTGCTTCTTTTCAATAACAGGAAATAAATCACTTGGGCTATTTTATTTTTTCTTTTCTCATTTTTTTAAACAAATATGAGAATTTTCTGGATAAAGTTTAAGGAACAGACACAAATTTATATTTAATTTCACTAATGAAATGGTTTATTATAATATGTGGTTAAATTTATAATAATTTATACATTTAACATTATACTATAAATATTCTCCATGACATTAAGTAATATTTTAAAAATGATTTTCATTCATGGTGATAGTGAATTTTCCATCTTATAAATTTATTTTATGTATTGAAATAGTGTTCTTTTAGTAAGTTCTCTTTTATTTTTTAAATGGTACTGCGGATTGAACCCAGTTGCATTCTACCTCCGAGCTACACCCCAACCCTATTTTATTTTTTAGTTTAGAAATATGACCTTGCAAGGTTACTGAGAGTCTCACTAAGTTGCTAAGCCTGGCCTTGAAGTTGTGATCCTCCTGTCTCAGCCTCTCGAGTACTAGGATTACAGGCCTGCACCACCACGCCTGGCTAGTTTTTTCATTCATATAAATAATGCTGTGATAAAGATGCCTGCACACCATCCAGTTACCATTCTTCATTTTGTAGAGAGTATGTACCCTTTAGTTCTCTTACTGGAGTAAGAAGGCATTGCTGCAAACGTGTGCACCAAGAAAGAAAAATAATTGATTTATACATTAACATGTAAATAGGGAAAAGGCAATTGCGAGAAAGAAAATAATTTATCTCTTCTACCCAGAGATAAATTATGCCAGTAATTGGATGTGCTTCTATATGCAAATGTTTTTTTTCCTTTGACATAAAATTGAACACTAAAATTGTATTAAGCAGACTTCAGAAATTGGATTTAATATATTCTATATCATTAGTTATTTAGTAGGATACCAAGTTTTATGACCTATGTTCTAAGTAACTAGGAAGCCTAAAACCAGTTCTGTCTGTAGCTACCTGGATGCAATAATTGGGGCCATCCTCCACTCCTTTCTCTTTTTTCCTCCTGGATTATTCATCCTAATTCATCTACATGTTTATCTTTCTCATTAGGCTGTGGAGTTTTTCAATAGAGTAAATTAAAGTTTCTTTCTAAGTTGAGGATTTTTTTCCTAATCAGAATTGGATGGAAATACGATTCATTTAGGAAAATTATTTTCTCTTGCACACTAAGAACTGTTCATACATAAATAATACATGGCTTCACAATTTTCGCATGTAGCTATCCAAACTGAATACACATATCTTAAGATCCCTTAGATATTTGGGACGGACCTAATAGTAAAATGAAAAATTAAAGATTAAACTAAAAAAGAAGAGCTATAAGGAATACATATTATATTTTATCTCTTCCACCCAGAGATAAATTATGCTGGTAATTGGATGTCTTTCTGTATGCAAATGATTTTTCATTTATATACATAAACATAAATGTGTTATTGTAAATACATTGTAAATATTTCTTATTATATCTATGTTTATTTTTTCAACTATATATGCATATATATTTATATATTGATATGTGAATATACATTTTTCTTTTTGACTATATGTGTATGTATATTGAAGGAATATATGTATATACATATCTTGAAAAGATATGTATACACATATATTTTTCAGGGCTTCTTGTTCATTTTGAGCCCCTTCTCAACCAATATTGGGCTTAAGAAAAATTCTCCATCTTTCAAACCACCCCCAAAACACATTGTATATAATATGTATTTATTGAAAGATAAACCACCCCAAAACCACATTGTATATAATAAGCCCAGAAAGTAACTGTCTTAAAACAAAAATAACCAAAATATTTTTGTTTTTCATCTATAAGTCCAGTAGGCAATTGATACAACTAGTTTGTCAAAATTTACTATATAAAATGGTCAGACTAATTGAATATTAGATTATTATAACAAAAATACACAATTAAAATAAGTTGGTAACTAATAAACTTGAAATGATTTATGTTAACCTTACAAACCCAAAATGTTTAAATTTTTCTAAATCTTTGGATCCAACAACTTCTCTCATGAAGAGTTCACAAAAATTAAAATTAAATTGAAATTTTGAATACTATTTTAAAAGCTATATTAATATTAGTTATAATAGAAGTTTTAAAGAGGACAATGGAAAATACCAGAATTTTACATAAAACAATAAAAAATAAAGGTATATCCAAATATGTAATTATAGGATATGCTCCACTAGATTGTATTTGAATTTGTTACTTAATTTAGAAAGGAAGAATGTCATTTAAAGAAAAGAGTTAACAGTCATATTTTAAAAAAGTGTTTTGGATACACCACACAATATAATTATTACCATATCCACTTGTATACTTACATCTGTAGTTGGGTAGCTTTGGGATAATAATTTAGTAGATATGGGAAATATTGTTTATGCTAGAATTTTTAAGTCTAGAAATGTATTGAAGGAAGAAAAAGTCATACAAGTTTTTGGAAAAATATTTTGTATAATATGTATTCCTTGTAGCCCTTCTTTATTAGTTTAATCTTTAATTTTTTTTACTATTATGTCCATCCCAAATATCTAAGGGATACGTGTATTCAGTTTGGATAGCTGCATGCAAAAATTATGAAGCCATGTATTATTTATGTATGAGCAGCTCTTGGCGTGCAAGAGAAAATAATTTTTCTAAATGAATCATATTTCCATCCAATTCTAATTTGGGAAAAATCCTCAACTTGGAATTTTTAGCTTACTTTTGGTTAATCTGGATTGCACTCTTTGTCACTAGGTCTCTGAAGTTCCAGGTTCCTGTTCAGGGGTATAATATCAGTGCAACTTGGACTCAGGGCTTGGGACTCTTCTCTAAGGCATCTTCTGGGTATCTGTCCATATTTCCAGGTGATTTATATTATTAAATTAATTCTTATTGTATCTATGTTTATTTCTTTTCAATCATATATGTATATATATATTTATATATCGATATGTTAATATATATTTTTCTTTTTGACTATATGTGTCTTGTTCATTCTGAGCCCCTTCTCAACCAATATTGGGCTTAAGAAAAATTCTCCATCTTTCAAACCATCCCAAAACCACAAAAAAATTACCTGTAAAATTCTATTAGCCTCTTTCGCCTTAAACACACAAAAACTCATTTCTGTTTCATATAGTCTAGGATGCCTTCAAAACCAATGATTCTTGCCTTCGCATCTGTTTTAGTCCATCTGGCTGTTGTAACAAGATACCATAAAGTGAGTAGCTTATAAAGAACAGAAATTTCTTATAGATCTTGAATCTGGGAAATAAAGTAAGTAGCTTATAAAGAACAGAAGTTTCTTATAGATCTTGAGTCTGAGATATTTAAGGTCAAGCAACCAGCACATTTGGTGTCTGGTGAACCGCATTCTGGTTCATAGATTATACCCTCCAGCTGTGTGCTCACATGGTGGAAAGGAGGAGGCGGTTCTCTGGGGACTCTTTTTTGAGGGCACTAGTCTGATTCATGAGGGCTCTACTCTCAAGATTTAGTTCCCAAATGCCCTTCCTCCTAATCCTATCACATTGATGATAGTTTCAACATATAAATTTTTAGGAGATCCAAACTTTCAGACCATAGCATAAGGGTTCACCTTATGCTATGGAAATGAAATGAGGAACCCTTATGTACAAATGTTCAATCATAATTGAAAGCACTTCCTTAGCACCCTCAGAGTGTAACTGGAGTGGACTCAAGCTCAGACCCCTCTCTCTGTAACTCAACAACTAAAAGAGAACAATTTTGCCCCCCCCCAGTACTGGGATTAAATTAAGAGCTTTTGCATGGCTAGGAAAGTGCTCTCCCAGTGAAGTACATCCACACCCACTGATCCTCTTCCTTTCTGATAAAGCATACTGAATTAGGATTATCTCTTCCTCATCATGTTTGATTCTATCCATATTTTAAGGTATTAAAGTTCAAAAACTATTCAGTAACTTATTTGTTTATTTTATGAAACTTGCATTACTGGATGCCAACATTATTAAATAAATTATTATACACCTTAATTACCCTAGAATGATATCTAGGTGGAATACTCATAAGCCTTGGGCCCCTTAACAATGACCAGGGAACAGAATTAGTGCTCCTGCCCAAGTGGCAATGTCTACTCATTCAGTCTCTATTTCTGTGAGGCTATTTGCAACTTTGTAGTTCAAATCAATGGTGGTAATTCTATTCAAAATATTGTCAGTAGACAACCAAAGTAATATACCCCAAGTTATTGGTGACAGCTAACTGGCTACATTGATCAGATGAATGTTTATATTTCAGGACCAGCCCAGAAGGACTCCACATTCTCAGATCCAGAACCCTATCCAGAGGAAAAAAAATCTATGAAGATGCTTCATTAATAAGTTATGCAGTTGAACCAGAGAGAGGGAGAGAGAGAGAGAGACAGAGAGACAGAGAGAGAGAGACAGAGAGACAGAGAGAGTACATAAAGGAAATTTATTAGGTCATTTCATAGCTGCTTCAATCTCTCTGATACATTGTATTAAGTCATTTAATTTAAAAATATTTTCTTGACTTTCTGAAAATGTAAACAGGGAGTCACATTATATACTAAATAAATACTAAATATATAACAACAACCTCTCTTTATTGTGAATGTGAAAAAAATACAGGTTCAGGAGACAACATTTATCTTTACCTGAATAATGAAAATGTTTAAAAATGTTCAGAATGTACTTCTGTGCAATATGCAAAAGATAATTTGGGCAGATAACAGTAGGTTTATTCCTGGCCATATGTAATTATTTTAAATGAGACAAAGAATGAGGTAAGAGCTTTAGCTAAGGGAGATCAGGACTGTCTTTTACTCTTGATAAGCATGTTTTCCAAAACGTATAATTTTTAAATCATTTAAAAGAAATTTGTTGACATGATATGATTTCATGTTAATAAGAAAACATTAAAGAGAGCTGGTTGGAAACAAGACCATGATATGCATAAAGATGATAGTCATCAGGGAGTGGTATTTTTATGTGCTCTTTTCCACACCAACTAAAAACACAGATTCTAAATTATATTCCTTTATGTTCCTCATTCTGATTTTAGAAATTGTGCCTTCCCATGGGATAACTTAATCCATTTCCAAACCATAGGGGTATATTAAAGCTACATTTTCTATTGAATATACAATTTTGGTTCAGAAAGCTTTGCTTTGTGTACAACAATTCCAAGAGTCTATAATAGAATTTCTGAAACTATGATACCCATGACCACATTCAGTGGAAAGTTTGGTTCTGATTGGTGACTTATACAAAGTGCCTAAACTTCCTTAAACCATAAACAATATCATAAACCTATCTTAACGCTATATTTGAGTCTCCTTAATATGAGAAATGGTAATGAGAGCCCTATCACAAAGAAAAGATGGTTTATGAGGACTCAGATTAGGTTTTTACAGATGTGTCATCCATATATATATATATTTGATAATATATTATATTGTATATAATATTATTATATAGTATATATTTGATATAATATGATATTACATATTATATTATGTATATAATCAAATGGGAATACAGACTATAGATTCGTCATAGTTCTTTCATGGTGAGCCACTGGTTTCCTAGACTCTACATTCAATTTTAGTCTCACATTTGTGAGGCAATATATACCCTCCACCAAATAGCTCATCTAACTTTCTCTCTTTAGGAAAATGATGAGAGGTTACTGCCACTTACCCTGTCATTGACATTGCTGTGAGATCCAAGAGAAAGGGCAGGAATCATCATAGCTACAAAACTGGGACACAGTCCAATATTTATTATCACTGATTCTTAGGATTCAGCAATTTTCCTAAGTAAAGGATGAGGTCACTGGCCATTGGCATATCAATAATTAAATATCATGTCCAACATTAAAATGAGAATAATTAACCTTCCCAAATAAGCTAAATTCCAAACCAGGTAAAAGTACATTTGCAACTTATTCAATGTTCTGTCTCTCTCTCTCCTCTCTTTCTCTCTCTCTCTCTTCAAATATTTACAAATAACTCTCTGAAAATAACAGAACCCAAGCAACAGAGAAGTAGGTGACTTAACTAATTCCAATATACTCCTGCATATCAGAAATAGATTCATTAACAAAGTGAGCAATAATAGGACGCTTCTCAAAAACAAGTCCGTATTATTTACATGCTTTTTCTGGGTGTGTATCTTTGAGCAGGAAAAGTGACCTTCACATGGATATATATGTCTCTGCCTAGGACATCATCACAATGTAAAATAAACGAATCCCTTCTATTTCACAATGTAAGTGTGAATATTTTCTCAGACTATAGTGTAAATATTTTCGCAAATTATATTGTGCCTTATTTCAAAATAGTTACTTTTTTAACATCTCCCATTTGTGATATGATACCTGAGATTCTTGAGTGACGTGGATGTCACTTCATTTATGATACGATTGTGTATCAATTTAGAGATATCCAGTCATAGAGCTCAAAAGGATATTCACTAGACTTCCTCATTCACTTAGTCTCTAGAATTTATGGGAGTGGGAAAACAACAGAATGGCTTGCTTAAAAATTTAATATCCATCCTAAGTGACTGAAATTTTCAAGGTTTGTATTACATAGAACTTCTCCTCAAGAATAGGACATTTTAGGTTCAACACTCCAACATATAGGCACAGGTAGAAACTTCCTCAACAAGACCCCCAAAACCCAGGAAATTAAAACAAGAATTAAAAATTGGGATGGCATTAAATTAAAAAGTTTCTGCACATCAAAGGAAACCATCAAGAATCTAAAGAGAAAGCCTACAGAATGGGAGATCTTTACCAGCTATCCCTCTGACAGAGGACTAATATCTAGAATATACAAAGAACTTAAAAGACTTTACACTGAAAAACAAATAACCCAATCAAGAAATGGGCAACCGAATTGAATAGACACTTCACAAAAGAAGAGATACAAATGGCCAATAGATACATGAAAAAATGTTCAGCATCATTAGCCATCAGGGAGATGCAAATCAAAACTACTCTGAGATTCCATCTAACCCCAATCAGAATGGCAATCATCAAGAAGTCAAACAACAATAAATGTTGGCGAGGATGTGGGGAAATAGGAACCCTTCTACACTGTTATGGGAGTGCAAACTAGTTCAGCTGCTATGGAGATCAGTGTGGAGATTCCTTAGAAAACTGGGAATGGATCCGCCATATGATCCAGCTATACCACTCCTGGGTATCATTCCAAAGGGTTTGAAACCAGAGAACTACAGTAATGCATGCATACACATGTTCATAGGCACACAATTCACAATAACCAAATTATGGAACCAACCTATGTGTCCATCAACAGATGAATGGATTACAAAACTCTGTGAAATACACACAATGGAATTCTACTCAGCAATAAAGGACAAAATTATATCTTTGCAAGAAAATGGAGGTACCTGGAGAACATTATGTTAAGTGAGATCAGCCAATCACAGAAAGTGAAGGGTCATGTGTTTTCTCTAATATGCGCAAACTAGGGAGTAATTGGGATACCAGAGGGACTCCAGACAATGGTGGAGAAGCCTCAGTGGATCCAGGGAGGTGGTCTAAGGGAAGGGAAAGGGGAAGAGTGAGGTTCATTAATGGAATTACTACCATCAACTATGTGTACGTATGAGAATATCCCAACGTCAATCTCAGTACTCTGTATTGGGAAGGCGGGTAAATGCGGAGGCGGGGTCAGGAGTAGGGGCACCAAGTGCTGTGTGCATGTACATCACTGTCAATAAGATTTTCATTATGGTATGAAACAATAATGCACCAATAAAAGCACATTTAAATAAATAAAAGAAAAGAACAGGACATTTTATGGGTCTGTTTTTTCACTACCCTGCTTTATAGAGGAAAGAAAAAAGGCTTCTGCAGGGCCCCTAAAACTCAATTCAGATAGATAGTATCTCAAGAAGAAAATGTGTCTCTGCCTCCAAAAGCTTGAAATGGCCTCAAGGATGGTGACTCTCATTCCAAGGATAAAATACAGATCTTGACTGGATGAAAGTACATACAGGGTAAAATCATGGAGTTATATAAGAAGGTGGAATTATATAAAAAGTTTGAGAGAAACAAAAGTAGTGATAACTTTTTGTTAGCAAAGTATCTCTGTATATAATATGTTCTTGAAATTCCATTGGAGTCAACATATGTTTGGCTTCCTGAGGTTCACTATATTCATGAATCACCATAAAATCAATTTTCATCGCCAAGTGCATTGGTAAAAGAAAAAAAAAAACAAAAAAGAAAAGAAAAAAAGATCAATGCCTTGGAGCAAAAACAAACTTGGAAAGTTATAGAGAAAATCAAGGAAACTGTAAATTCACCATACAAAGGTGAAGATAGGAAGCAGAATTTGAGTTCTTGTAACCATCTAAAACCAAAAATGTAATAATTATCTACAAAGAAAAAAACACACTCGAGGAGGTCATTTTTCCATTTTTCATTTCCTGGAAATGGGCGATGGAGTTCAGTCCCAGCCAGAATGTTTCCTGGGACTCTTGCCAGTAGCATGACCTTAATGAAGTGCAAAACATTTTCCATAAATTAATATGAAATAGAGACAGATCCAAGTTGTTTCTGTCAAATATATATCTACTTTTGCATAGGCATGGGTCAAAAATCAGTCCAATATACCAGAAATTAAATGGGACAAGAGATGACTGGGGACTTCCATCTATTGCTCTCTTTCCCTAGACTAAAGTCATTTAAATAATAGAGCCTAAATCAAACAGGCTACATACATAAAGTGAGATGTTTATTCAAAGTTAGCTGAAAGGTACAAAGGAGATTCAGAAATTTGAAATTTTACAGAAATATAATTGGATAATTAACATCAAACTCTAGCCTCATAACACAAGCTTATCCTATAAGTCTATTGCATAATCTGAAAAACCACAGTGTAAACTGTCTGACTGGATCCAGTTTGGAGTGACTGACCTCTCCATGCATGAGCTCATCTTTCACAATCTGATTCACACATTCATTTTGATACCATCTGGCTTCTACTTTTTTTGAATGATGAAGGCCACTTTAAAAAAAACTCAAGGCCTATTCTTCATCTTACGGAAGATAAAAGCAGCACACCTGATGGAAGCATATGCAGTGTGAATCTTCATGGGTGGAAACATTTTTGCCCTAGACTATATTTTAATCGTGGTAAATTACCAGCTCCTAACTAAACTCTACAGTTAGAGCTCGCATTTCTGAAAGAAAAATATTTGGCTAGAAAACATAAACAATACACAGACTAGGAACATGAGCTCTGAATACCACGTTAGGAGAAAGAGGTGGTTGGTGTTTCCATGCTTTCAAAGCACAAGCAGGAATAATTCTGCCCTGAGAGGTTTGTCACCCCAGTACAGAAAGTAAACGCTGAGAAATTTAAAGTAATTTTACTTCTAGGTCTGGTAAATACAAGTAGCCATGGATATGCTAAATTCTTCTAATTAAGTCATCAATTCTAGGTATAACAGAAGAAAGTTTAGTATAGAGGTAAACTAAACTTAGAAACTAAGAGAAATCCACAGGTGAGAAATGAAATGTCATAAATATGAAAATGAATTCTGGGACAGCCCTGGTGGGGCCAGGCAGTGGTAATGTGCCTGGTAACGGGGAGAGCCTTGGGTGTTTATGAGTATGAGAAGATCAGAGGTAAGGCCTTGGGACCGCGAGACTTGAAGTTGGAACTTAGACTTTCTTCAAGGACTGGAAACAGGAGGAATAAGTAATTTCTGGCTAATAGCATGGCAATATGAAGAGCAAGCGTATTTTTGTTTGGACTTTGGGGAAAGAATAAATATATCCCCTGAGATCTTCTAACCTTGAGTGTGTGTTTTGCATCCTTTTATAGTTTGAAATTGCATTTGCTGCAGGCTATACAACTTAAGAAATTAACATAAAAAACTGGAAAGTCTTGGGAAAGAAAACATGAAACACTATTTAGAAAGAACCCACAACTCAGTTAGCATGAGGTAAAAACAGACCTAAGAAATAGCCCCACTGCAGATTCACTCAGAAGAAAAACCTTATACTTTATGAAGAAATAATTAACTGTGAGTGAGAATTAGGAAGTGTATTGAACAAGATAAATCACACTTTTATACTTAAAATAATATAAAAGTTTATTTGATAAAGAAAATAAACATGTCCATAATAATATAATATTTGAACAAAAATAAAACCAAAGGAAATCATCAATGTTATATGAAATAATTATCAAACATTAAAATAATAAAATGGAACTCCTAGATATAAAAAGTATATATATTCATTAGTTTGAAAATTAATGGGCAGAGTAAATATTGCATCAAAGATAAATTAAGGAATTCAGAA
Source organism: Glis glis (assembly GCA_004027185.1). Lineage (NCBI taxonomy): Eukaryota > Metazoa > Chordata > Mammalia > Rodentia > Gliridae > Glis > Glis glis. Next base: position 92,639 of record PVJS01000608.1, on the reverse strand, counting down.
CCTGAAAGATGACATGAAGAAATTTCAAAAGATAAAGCAGAGAAAAAATGAAGTTGCAAAATATGAATACAAGATTGAAACATATTCTAATCAAGCCAAAAATAATTTCAGACAGGAAGAATAAAGCGAAAAACCTCACTATTCAAAATTATAATGACTTAACAATATAAAAAATAATTCAAGACGCCCACAATGATGCCAGGAGATGATAAATTAAATTCAAATCCAGTTATATTAAACTGCTCCCTTCTACAAAATAAACTGCACAAAAATAAACTTCTAGCCGGGTGTGGTGGCGCACGCTTGTAATCCCAGTACTTTGGGAGGCGGAGACCGGAGGATCCGGGTTCACGGCCAGCTTCAGCTCTCTCTTTCCCTCTCTCTCTCTCTCTCTTTCCCTCTCCTTAGTGAGGCCCTCCGCAACTTTGTGAGACCAGGTTTCAAAATAAAGTATAAAAAATAGGGCCGGGGGCATAGCGCGGAGGTAGAACGCCCCTGTGTTCAATCCCCGGTACCACAAAAAAAAAAAAAAAACTTCTAACAAATATACTGTAGAAGTAAACAATATTAGAACAAGGTCAAAGAAGATAAAGAACTGAAACTAGCAATGGACATGCATTCACATTTAAATATAAAGTGGCACACGCCCAGAATTTCAATACTTGGGAGCTAAGACAGGAGCATCCCAGGTTCAAAGACAGCCTCAACAATGTAGGGAGATTCTCAGTAAATTAAGAAAACTCCATTTCAAAACTAAAACTAAAGGGCTGGGGATGTAGCTTGGAGGTAGAATGCCCCTGTGTTCAATCCCAGGTATCAAAAATTAAATTAATTAAATAAATAAATAAACAGTAGTAGTGTGAATATCCAACAGAGTATTAAAAGCTAAATCATCTATATATAGGGCTTGTTGCAAGAATGATAGCATAGTTTAACATTAAATTTGCAAATGAGGTGATTTGCCATATTAATAGATTAGAGGAAACAACAATGAAATCATTATATACACAAAAATAATATTTGTTATCAATATAATAATTATTAATATAAATAATATATAATGCTAAATATTATATAAGAATATATGCTAAATATATATGTACAAATATATATACAATTATATAAATATTTGTATTGGAATTGATTCTGGGGTCATTCTACCTCTAAGCTACACACCTAGCCCTTTTTATTTTTTATTTTTAATTTTGAAAGAGGGCCTTGCTAAGTTGCTGAGGCTGGCCTTGAACCTGTGGTCTTCCTGTCTCAGCCTCTCAAGTACAGAGATTACAGATGTGCACCACCACACCTGGCTTCAACAAATATTTATTGAACACGTCCTACAAGCTATTATTAGAAAAGACCAGTGATCAAAACAAACATCTGAATTCTTGGTTCTTTTATCTCCTGGAGTGGACCAGTAATAATAAGATAAGAAAAATAATACATTAAATATTATGTTGAGGAGAAGAAAAATCCAAAAACAAAGAAAGGTAGACATAAAATATCTATTTTCAGAAATGGGTAAAGGATAAAAACAAGGATACACATGCCAAACCATTGTAGATAAAACTGAAACGTACCCAAAACTAGCCCAATGTGGTGGCACACACCTGTAATCCCAGTACTTAGGAGGCTGAGACAGGAGGATCACAGGTTGGGGACCAGCCTCAGCACCTTATGGAGACTCTCAGCAACCTGTGAGACCCTGTTTGAAAATAACAAAATAAAAAGGGCTGGGGGTGTAGCTCAGAGGTAAAATGTCCCTGAGTTCAATCCCCAGTACCAAAAAAATAAATAAGTAAATAAAATAACCCAAAGTTTACTAAGTATTAAGAATGTACAAGCCAGGCGTGGTGGCGCACACTTGTAATCCCAGTACTTGGGAGGCTGAGAGCGGAGGATCCGGGTTCACGGCCAGCCTCAGCTAATTAGTGAAGCTTCCGCAACTTCGTGAGACCCAGTTTCAAAATAAAGGATAAAAAATAGGGCCAGGTGTGTAGCTCAGAGGTAGAATGCCCCTGGGTTCAATTCCTGGTACTGAAAAAAAAAAAAGAATGTACAGAAGAATGATATATCTGGAAAATTTTGCCAGGGTCTTAGTTTATAAATTTCAATACTATAATGATGTTAATTCTCTGTAAATTGATCTAAAAGATCTTGACAACATTTTTCTTAGATTTTTCTATTTGTGAGATTTGTATTTACATGTAAATTTTTAAGAAAAAAAAAGTATTTTTAAGGATAAAAACCAGGAAGGGGCAGGAGGAACTTATGCTCCTTATTAAAACTTGGGTAATTATCTCAGTATGACAGTGACACAAGGAAAAGTGAATGGAATTAACAAAATAAAAGCCTGAAAAAGTCTCAGTCATCAAAGGAAACTTGGTATGTGACACAGGTCTGTTGTAGGTATCTGAAGAGATGTTTGGAAAACATCTATGTGACACTGTTTAAATGTAGGAGAGACGTACTCTCTGCATAAGAGACCTAGCATCTCCTGAGGCATCATATAGTAAAATTACATTTAACTTTTTAATAAAAGTGGCTACACTACTTTTAAAATATCTGTTGTTTTACATTCCAACCAACAGTGTATGAGAATCTCAGTTTATAGTCATATTTTATATAAACATGATCATGATCCCAGGGAAAATTCCTATAGAATTCTCACAGAAGGAAAGAAGAGAGGGATGAAGGCATACCAATACAAACAAAAAGAAAAACAAACAACACAGTGAAACCTAGAAATGGCAAGAGAGAAAAAGAGAGACGTAAACAAGTATAAAACAAGAGAAAACAGTTAACAAATTCCAGTAATCCTTCCCGATCAATGATTTTGTGGTGCATTGCCTAGGCAGGAGAAATGGGCAACTGTGAGCCATATATATCAAGGAGGGAATAAGATAGGATAGAAGAAATGAAATAAAGGAATTAAGGAAGGGACAAAAGACCATCTCTTTAAATCTAAAATCTCTATGATAACCCTCACCTTCATCCTGCCTCCAAGCCTGAATTTTTAAACAGCCCATTAAAACTTAGAGCATTGTAAATCCAGTTAATTGCTGCATATATATTTTGTTAGTTTGTGGTATGTATTTTTAGACTGGGAAAAGAAGCCTCGAGAAAGACATGGTCCAAGGCCCAATGATATGTGTACAACCTAAATGCTCTCCATGAATCAGATAATGTCAGCATGAAGATTCTGAACAGAACCAGACCACCACCCTTGCTCTGCGCTCCATGAACAAAGGAATCAAGCTCACCCCCACCCCACATGCTCACCATTTGCCCGTCTCATTTGCTCACCTTTATTTTTACAAAGTTTCCTATAAAAGAAGAGCCTCTCTGCTTGTCTTTCTGGTTTTCTGTCCCTGCTTTCTCTCTCTCTCTTTCTTTCTCTCTCTCTCTTTTTTCTCCCTCTCTCCCTCCCTCCTTTCTCCTTATGAAAATGCCCACATTCTTTGAATGTGTATCTGCTTCCCCTTTAAATAAACCCATCTATATCTCTACTTTTAATGTTGGAAATTCTTTTCTAGCCCACATGCACAGCAGAACAGATTTCTTTAAATGTAAATGAACCAAACCATCCAGTCAAAGACACAGGGTGGGTGAATGGATAAACAAACTATGATTCAACTACATGCCTTCCACGGGATATTTACTTTAGATTCAAGAGCATACCTTGGCTGGAAGTTAAGGGACAGAAAAACCTATCTCACACAAATGGCAACCAAAGAAAGCAGGGGAGTGGCTATACTTATTCGAAACAGATTTTAGTCAAAATATAGCGTAATTCATCAGGAAGATATAAAAGTTATACATGTATATGCATTTGACATCAGTGCACCTGAATGTATAGAACACACATTAACAGATCCTAAAAAATAAAATGACAGCAATATAATATTAGTAGGCAACTTTAATATCCCACTTTCAATAATAGTATACCCAAATAGAAAATCAATAAACAGCAAACTTGGACAACATTAAAGATCAAATGGTTCTAATCAACACATGCAGAATTTCTTGCTCAATAGCAGGTTACGCATACTTCTTCAGCACAGTCAGGACATTCACCAGCATAGATCACATGTTAGGTAACAAGTTGACAAGTTCAAGGAGATTTAAAATATACTGTGTATTTTTATCTAACTATGATGAAATGAAATCAGAAGTCAATAGCAGTAAGAAAATGTGCAAATTCACAAATGTATATGAACTAAACAACCAACTTAGCACAACCACTGGATCAAAGAGGAAATAAAGAAATTCAAAACAATATCTCAACACAAATGAAATTTAAATTACAACTTACCAAAACTTATGGGATGCTGCAAAGACAAACGGAGGGCTAACATCATAACAACGGGGGAAAATGAAATTTTCCCATAAGATCAAGACCCTCTAAGGCAAGCAGGCTCCCTTTTGACTCTTCTCTTTAACATAGTACTAAAAGTCCCAGCCAGAGCAAATAGACAACACAAAGAAGCAAAAGGCATTCAGACTGAAAAGGAAAAGTTCATGTTACCTCTTGTTTGCAGTTGACATGACCATATGAGTAGAATACCCTTATATACTCCACAATAAAATTGTTAGGGCTAATTAAAGAATTTAGTGAATTGTAGGGTACAAATTCAGCCTCCAGATATCAGCAGCATTTCTATACCTGAAAAGCAATTAAGTAAGCATCTATTTTCTGTGGCTGTGAAAATAATAAAATGCTTGAGAATAAAACTTGGAAGTGAAAGACTTGTTCCCTGAAACAGTACAAAACAATGATAAAGGAAATGAAAGAAGACAGAGATAAATGGACACACAGTCCTGCTCACGGAGTAGAAGAATTAATATTGTTTAAATGTTTATACTGGTCAGGTGTAGTGACAAAGGCCTATAATTCCAGCAACTCAGGACATTAAGGCAAGAGGATTCAAATCTTGAGGCCAGCCAGGGCAATTTAGCAAGACCCTATCTCAAAATAAAATTTACAAATAGGGCTGAGGGTGTAGCTCACTGGTAGATCACTTCCCAATTGTGTCCAAAGCCAATAGTTCGATCACAAGTACCACCAAAAAGAAGTCCTTACTACCCAACATAATCTATAGTTTTACTATAATTGCTATATAACACCAATGGTATTCTTTACAGAAAAATATATATAAATATATATATTCTCAAATTTATGTAGAACCACAAAAGAGTCCCAAACAACTAAATCAATCTTGAACAAGAACAATGGTGGAAGCATTATAATTCTTGATTTCAAAATATATTGCAAAGCTATAACAATAAAACTTTATAGTATAAGTATAAACACAGACATATAGACCAATGTAACAGAACAGAGGGCCCAGACCCAAATCCTAAAAATTACAGACAACTAGTCTTCATAGGGTGCAAAAAACTCACAAGGGATAGTCTTTTTAATAAAAGACTATTAATAAATTAATAAAATAATATTAGTCTTTTAATAAAAGACTAATAAAATAATGTTGCAAAAATGGGATAACCACATGCAGAAGAATGAAACTGGACACATCTCACAACCATATACAAAAAACAACTCAAAATGTATTAAAGACTTACCAATAGGACCTGAATTTCAAAAATACCAAAGAAAGACATAACCAGAAAATTTCTGTATTGGACAGGGTTCTCTAGATTAACAGAATACACAGAATGAGTATATTTGAAAAAAAGGATTTATCATATGGGCTTACAGTTTGAAGCAATGTAGTCCCAGGTTTCGACTGCACATGGAGAGTCAGAGGAACCAGTAGCTGGTTGAACGGTCTAAGAGCTGGAGTCTTAGGATCGGAGCAACCACTAATTCAATCCCAGTCCAAGATGTGAAGATCAGGAAGCTCTTCAGAGAAACGATGGTGAAGTTTCAGTTCCAAGAGCTAGAGGCCGAGAAGATCAAGAAGCTCTTCAGAGAAAGGTGAAGCCGGCGGCTGACGATCTCAGGCGAGAGCAGATGCGTTTTCCTAGGAAAGAGTCGCATGCACTCTACGCGGCTTCTCCCTCTTTTTTCTAAGTCCGCACCTATCAGAATCCTGCTGCCTACATTCAGGGCAGGGCTTTCTGTTTAATCTGCTGTTACACACCCAAAATCACATAATCTTGGGTGTGTCATGATCAGGTCAAGTTGACAACCTAGATTGACTATCACAATTTCCATGACACCAGAATAGCTGATGATGTATTTATCTATTTATGGATTGAACCCAGGGGCATTCTACCCCCAAGACAAACCCCCATACCTTATTTTTTCATTTTTTGTTTTGAAACCGGGTCTCACTAAGTTGCTGAGAGTCTCACTATATTTCTGAGGCTGTCTTCCAACCTGTGATCCTTTTTCAGCCTCCCAAGTACTAGGATTACAGGCATGTGCCACTACACCTGGCTTAATTTTTTTCTTTTTTTTTTTTGCGGTACTGGGGATTGAACCCAGGGGCATTCTACCTCCAAGCTACACCTCCAGCCCTATTTTTTGCTCTTTATTTTGAAACAGGGTCTAAGTTGCGGAGGGCCTCACTAAGTAGCTGAGGCTGGCCGCGAACCCTGATCCTCTGGTCTCAGCCTCCCAAGTATTGGGATTACAAAAGTACGCCACCACTCCCGGCTCTTAATTTTTTTTAAAGATATGAAACCAAGAATATAGCAAAGAAACTCCAAAATAGACAAGGAGGATTGCGTCACTCTAAAAAGCTTCTGCGAAGCCAAGGAGATGATGACTGTAGTAAATCTTAATCTGCTGATGCTTTGATCTTGAATTTCCCAGCCTCCAGAACTAGCTTATGGTATTTTTTTAATAACAATTTCAATGAAACAAGACAGCTTGGAAGCTCCAGACCACCCACCCGTCATATCTTGCCTTCTAATTCTCTTCCATTTGAGAGTCTCTGAGTTGTGTTCTTTGTCATAAATCAGTAAATGTAAGTAAGATACCCTCCCACATTCTGGAAGCTGTTCTAGGAAATTATCAACCTGGAGGAGGAGTTTGGTGTAACTGCTGATTCATAACCAAGCCAAACAGACATGTGGGAAATGTGGGACACTGAGGGGCTCGCCCTTTCCAATAGACATCAGGAATAGGGGACAGTCTTGTGTCAAGGTGCCTTAACCTGCTGGGTATGTGCACGCTGGGGAGTTTGTGTAAGAACTGAATTAAATTGCAGGGCACCCCATTGGTGTCCACTGAAAACTGGAGAATTGCTTGGTGTTGGAATCCTACAAATTTAGTGTCAGGAGTGTTGGGAGCAGAAACATGATTTTTCTTTAGATGGTGCAGATAGTGACTAATTCATTGAGTTTTCGTTGTCTGAAATATGTCTGTATTTCATTCTCATGTTGAAAGACGTTTTCACTGAATGTGGAATTCTAGGTTGACAGGTTTTCTTAAGTTTTTTTAGGACTTTAAAAATGCCGTTTGGCTGTCTTCTCACGTGCATCATTTTTGATGAGAAATCTTTAATCCTTACCTTTGTTCTGGGAAGAGGTTTAATTATTTAGGAATTGTTTCACTTGGATATTGCTTTTGTGATTTACTGTGTGTTTTAGGAGCCGTGCTGACTCTGGAGTTAATTATGCCCCAGTACCAAACACTCTACCCCACATCCCACGAATTAGGACATTTTTTCAACCTGGCTGATGGAAACAGGTAATATTTGCAGTGCTGCTTCACAGTGTACATTAGTTCTACAAATTCTTTTGGGGGGTTCTCTCCTCAGCCTTGCACTGTTTTCTCATATCCATGTGCTGATTGATCCAGCTGACTGCTCAGGGGGGACCCTCAGCAGATCCCTGGGCTGTGTCTCTGTGAAGCCCATTCCTTTCAAGTCCTCAGTCCTGTGAACTCTCCCCACTTTGGACTCCCCAGTCTCTGTTCCTGATCTTCAGTTTAGGGAGACTGCCAGCCTCTGCCCCAGTTCTTACATCAAGTCCAGCCACTGGGAAACCTTGTTAATTCCTTTCTCTAAGGGACCACTGCCCTTCATTTCTTGATGTTGAATGTCTTGAAAAACAAAGCGTTATTTCATATTGTTGGCTTTTCTTTTTTGGTTACTTCAAATCATGAAAGTAGCACAGCATATCCTTTCCTTTGTTATTCTGTCTTACTGCAAAGTGGAAATACCTGGGAATTTTCTATAATCCTTTTTATCTATTTTTTTCTGGTTTATTATCTATATGTCCTTATTGCATTATTTTAGTGGTTTTGTTAGGAATTCTAGTGTACAATGGTACCTTATCAAACTATCTTTGAGTGGTATGCCACCTCATATATAATATTAAAAACTTACAAAAATGTCATTGAATCTTTTCTGGTTTTTTTTTTCCCCTTAGTTTTGGGTACATTCTGATTGTTATTCCACTTAATGTTTAGGGGGACCTTCTGCAGATCTCAGGTTCTCACTTGTACATATCATCCCTCTCTAGGACTCAGCCCTGCAATATCTGGCTTATGATTCCTCCTCAGGCTTCCAGGTCCATTTCAATTCAGGAACCCTGGAAGAAACCCCTTGGATTTCTCATACTTTAGTCATAGCCTAGAAAGTCTCCCGTGCTGGTATGTTAGTCTAATTGTAGAGCTGGTCTCGTTTGTTTCCTGTTTCTTGGGGATCTCTTTCCTTTGCTACCTGATATATAAAAACTTTTTAAAAATTACCCGAGTGCAGCTGGATGTGGTAGCACATGCCTGTAATTCCAGTACTTGGGAGACTGAGATAGTAGGATTGCAGGTTGAAAGCTAGCCTCGGCAATTTAGCGAGACTCAGCAATCTAGTGAGATCCTGTTTCAAAACAACAATAAAAAACAAAAAATAAAAGTAAAAAAGGGCCAGGGGTGTAGCTCAGAGGTAAAATGCCCCTGAGTTCAATGCGCAGTAACACACACACACGCACGCACACACACACGCACGCACACACACACGCACACACACACACACACACACACACACATACATACAAAATTAGCTCGGCACTATGGTGCAAGTGTTTGTAATCCCAGAACTTGAAAGGCCAAGACAGGAGGATTGCAGGTTCAAGGCCAGTTCACTGCAACTTAAAGAGAGCCTGTTTCAAAATAAAAAAATAACAGAGGTGGGGGTGTAACTCAGTGGTAGAATGCCCCTGAATTCAATATTCAGTATCACTCACACAAAAAAAAAAAAAAACACTTAAAAAATTATGTCTTTATTTTGTTCATTTTTTTAATTTGATTGAGATGAGATTGGCCAGAGGCAGAAGTCTTCTTTTGTAATCCTTGAATATTTATATCAATATTAGCAAGTCAGCTGTTATTATATTTTTCTGCTAAATCAATAAGGAACAACTATAATTTTGTTTAAAGGATGCATTATTTTTAATTTTTGAAAAAAATTATAAATAATACAGGTACGTGCACATAGCTAACCTGAATGAAGGAAATTTAGGCCTTGGTTAGAACTACTTCAACTTCAAACAGGAGTTGGTTCAATTGAATTAGTAGCAACAAATCAAACTCAGTTGAAACCAAATAATCATCAACAGCCTCTTTACTCGCCAACAGAAGGAGAAAATGAGGTGGAAAGTAAAGTTAAATTTTCATTTCTATGCTTATATACTCTTTTCTCAGTTGACAGGTAATTATGGACAAGCACAATCACACACACACACACACACACACACACACACACACACACACACACTGAGAAAATGAGACTATAAAGTGACCCCTGCTCTAACTCAGACAAAACAGATTTAAATGGCATTAATGCTATGGGTTCTTGCACTTGACAGTTTAAACTAAGTTTTAACCTACATACATTTTTAGCACTTGTATGTCTAATTCTTGTTTATTATATTATTGTATCCTGTATGCTGAGTGACTGAAGGTGTATTACATGAATATTTGCTTTGTGTAATAAGTTCTATCAATTGTGCCACGCTTAAGAATTTTTCCTGTGCTTCAGAAGACAGAATCTGTCACTATCTGGCATCCGAAACTGTGCTTATTGTTTTTCCTTCAGTTTCAATGAATGAAGTTCTTTGTCAGTGTAATTCCTTCTTCCCATGACCCTGAAAATACCCTTTCATTTATTTTCTGGAATCTTGTTTTATTGTTACCTGATATATCTTCTACATCTTTCCTACTCTTCTCTCTGGTGACTTCTTACTGTTTTTATTCTCTGTGATATTTATTCACATTTGATTAAAAAGCTCAAATTTCTCCTGTTTTATGAAAGCCCTGCATGACTCTCATTTTACTCTACTCCAGTGTCTATTTTGTTGTTGTTGTTGCTTGTTTGTGGTACTGGGGATTAAACCTAGGGGCATTGTACCTCTGGCACTGGCCTTGAATCTGTGATCCTCCTGTCTCAGCCTCCAAAATACTGGGATTATAGCTGTGTACCACCCTGTCCTGCTGAGACGGTGGAAAGAAGTAGGCAGATAGGGCCAGCGGGCCATGGTGGAAAAAAACTTCATTTTCTGAGAGACAACAGATGCTAACTAACTTCCAAAACTCCTGAAAAGACCAGACCTCCCAAATGCCAAGTGATAACGAGCTCAGAAGCTTCGTGAGAGTGACCAGAGCTTCACAAAACTCCAGTTGTTCCTGCTGATAGACATCCTAGGAGATTCCCCAAAGAGCCCAGGAAACAGCATCTATAACCCCAGCCTAGAGAAGGAGACTCAAAGAAGGACACTATGCAAATACACTATGCAAATCCAAGGAAACTGCCTCTGAGACCCCAACTGGAAAGGAAACTCAAAAAAGTATATAAATGCCTAGACTAGCCACTCTAAATGGTTTTTCCCATCCTGGGAACCTTTCCTTTTTTTGTCTCTTGCAGGTTGCGTTGGCTTTGAGAAAAAGCAGTGTGTAATTGACAGCACTCAGCCAGGGCAACTCCCGGGTAGTGACCAGAAGACACCCATTGGACATCGAGGCCAATCTAGGCCCCTAGAAGTGACATGCACCTCTCTTCAGTAGATCACATGGATTTGGGGAGAAAGCAGTTTGCAATTGATGGTGCATGGCTTGGGCTACACCCAAGTAGTGTCCAGAAGGGAGCTGCCAGACTCTAGGGTCCCCATTGCCTGCAAGGGTGTTCTGCCTCTTTTTTCCCTTCTCCATTCTCTTTATAATAAACTCCCTGCTTGCCTTTCTGTTGTCTGCAAGTGTCATTCTTCGCATGTGTTAGACAAGAACCCCAGTAAGGAAAACGCCCCGCTTCACTGCTATCTACTACAGTATCTTTCTACTTTTATTTACATCATGATTTGATGGAACTCGAATGCTCCTAATGCCATTATTTATTAACCTCCAGCTAATTTGCAGTCTTGTGTAATCTAAATTCTCTCCTTCAGCAAACTTCCTAGTAAAAGGAAATTGCCAGACTCTGTACCAGCAGGGGACTGGACAGCAGGATGAAAAAATGCTCTTAAGACTTTATTCCTGTTCTCAAAGAAGTGAGAGGGGAGAAGGCAAGAGAGCCAAATTCCCTGAGCAAAACTCAGCTCTTTCTTTTATTATAAGTTTACAGAATTAAGGCTGGATCATTAAATCATTCATTGTCTCTGGCCATGGCATAGAGCATTGTGTTAGGAATGCTTTAGAAGATAAGTTGGCATCTGGCAGTTTTGCAAGAGCAGCAGAGGTTGCTGTCTTCAGCTCCATTCTTGGGGGTCTTCCACCTTTAAGCAAAGCAAGCAACAGGTGTAGTAAAACAGGGAGAAATAGCTTAGATAGTGAAGGGGCATCAAGGTCATTGTCTTCAGTTCCCTCAATTTATAGCTTCTTCTGCCAAAGCAAGCAAGAAGCTATAAATCCTAATGTCACCATTTTGGTGGTCACCATGAGTTCTTTTCCTTAGCCCAGATAGATATCATGGGCCAGGAAATAAAGAGCCAGGACAAGCAGTTGGAATTTGGTTCAGGGCAAAAAGATTTATTATAAAAGTAGGAGTAATGTGCCATGTTTCAAAGAGGGGGGAGAGAGAGAGAGAAAAAAGAGAGAGAGAAGCATCACGCCTCCAAGGAGAACGCAAGGGAGCAGAGTGCTGACGCCCCCCTGGACTCCCGGATCTTAAATAGGATTTGTCCTATCTGGTCTTCCTTATTTGGGGTTGCTAAGTTCCCAGGCCAAAAGACCCACTTTGTCAGCATAATGTTTTCTTTTGTTTTGTTTTCCAGCTCTTCCCAGGCTCTGGGCCTTCTAAGTTTTAAGGTTTGTAGCTTTCTTAGTGTTGGCCTTCATCTTATCTTTGTTGCTATGCCGACCCAGCATGGTTGGGACAAAAGAAGTCCAAACAGCAGGCTGGGAAGAGTAGGAAGCGGCCTGTTTTAACCTTATAATGCCTGCTCTGCTTCGGGACAGGGGATGGTATGAAGTCACCCTAAACCGGATCACTTAAACCAATATTTTTTAGACTTAGAACAGTTTCCCACAGGAAGTAATCATCGTTCATGCTTCAAATTCAATAAACATATTTAATATTTTTCTTATTAGGCATTTCTGTCCCACTGAGTATACTGTATATTCAATCTATATTCCATGCTTGATATTTTATTAAAACTAGATAACTTTGTCCCTCTCTTTCAATGAATGTTAATATCCAAATTGTCAACCAAATATCATGCTCAAATCACTTGGAGACAAACTCTTGAGTAAACTTTGGTAATGAGGGAAATTTTAAGACAGGGATATAACTCAAACAAATAATTCTGGAATACTTTTTGAAAGATATATGATAGTATTTTGTTTTACAACTTGAATCATGCTGACTTAGTTCCTTGATTTTCGTTATTCTTCTCTTTCTTCACTTTTAAAAATAGGGTATTTTTAAGTACGTATGAGAATCACTCCTCCAGTATCAACTCTTGTATATTTTTTTTTTGCTGATTATCACTTTTTCACTTTTCTATAGAGCAATAATACACATTCTTATCATTTCAAAATGCTTTTCTTAAGTCTGGATGTTTAGTCTTGACAATTGAAACCCAAATATCCATCTGCCTGTTGGATACATCTATTTACATGCTAGGAGCCACACCAAACAGTAATTTTAAAACTGAAACTACTTAGTTATTAAGCTAAGTGAGATTAATCAATCTCAGAAAATAAAGGATCATATGTAGAAGCTAGAAAGAAACCAGGAAATAAAAGAGATTTCTTCAGATAAATGAGGAGAGATACCAGTAGTATAGTGGAAGGGGATTTGGGAAGGGAGGTGGAGTGGGTGGGAGGATACTCCTTGAAGGAATCAGTTCAAACAATCTTATGTACCCTACTGAAGCTATCAATACAAATTTTAATATTATGATGGAGAGGACGAGGGAACGGAATGGGATTTGGGGGAACATGCACAGCATGCTATATACATGTATGTTTCTATCACACTCAATAAAATGTATAGTTACAATACACCAATAAATATATTAAAAAGTTTCCTCAAAATTTTAACTATTTCCTGTATTCCCCAACTTTAGTAATAATACCAAAAATGATTCGGTGACCTAAATCAAGAGCCTAGAAATCATCTGAGATATTTAGATTCCCTTAGGCCATACATTCTCTATAAGTAACTAGCTACATATTTCAGGCAATATTATTCTTAAATTGTTTGTTATAGAGATTTGGCTAGCAAGAAGGAAGTCAATATTTTTAATCTAATCATGGGAGTGGTATTCCTCGATATTAGCATATTGTATTGATGAGAAGCAAATTACACAAGGTGTTGGAATTACAACAGAGATAATTTGGAGGGTTGAGTCTTATTGGCACCCGGCCATATGGTCCAAAAAAGTTAAAGGTTTCAAGACATGTATTGTTTGCGGAACTAATGATTTCACTGTGAAGACTGGTTTGGAAAATGCAGCTGGGTTTTGGGGCCAAGGTGGCCTTCCTATTTCATACCAAGGGAAATGAACCTCCCCACTGATTCATACGTTGGCCTCCTCAGCGATAATTAGATCAGTGTCATTAGGTGTTTGTGTGTGTGTGTGTGTGCGTGTGTGTGTGTGTGTAACATTGACTCCAGGGGCATTCTACCTCTAAGGTACACCCCCAGTCCTTTTTATTTTATTTTTTTATTTCAAAATAAATCTTGGTAAATTGCTGAGTATCTTGCTAAGTTGCCTAGGCTGGCCTCAAACCTGCAATCAATCCTCCTATCTTAGCCTCCCAAGAACTGGGATTACAGGCTTGTGCCACCATGCCCGGCCCATTAGACTTAATTCAGAAAGAAGGGGGAAACAAAACAAGTCAGAAAGTGCCTCCTGATGATGGATGGTTTTGAGCCATGTGGCCAGAGGCTAAGATTCCAAATGACCCCTCATGGTCCTTCCTCTTCTCATGTGGAGAAGCAACTTAGAGGTGAAGGCAGAGTCTTTACCCCAGGATAATTGAACAGAATTTCTGGTTAGAAATAATTCCAATTGTAAGCATGGGACTTTCCTTCACATTTAAAAATCCAGATGTAATAAGGAATTGATCCTACAGGCATCATTCTTGTTTTATGAAATTAATAGATGTGTATTGAAATCACCTTTTTTCTTAATACCTTTAAGAGCATGGAATAAACAGTTCTAATTTTGTCAAATAGTCATGTTCATCTAATAAACACATATTAGATTAGATTCGCCACAATGTAGTTTCACACTTGGCAAAATTAAAGTGTTTGATTTGAAGAAATGTCTAAAAATAAAGATAGATAGTTTGAGAGATGGTAATATGTTACTGTCAACGTGATATTTCTGTTTGCTTAATTTTTTACTCTGTGGACAGAGTTGCTTATGAGTATTGAAAGCTAATATTTAAGTTGAAAAATTTGCTACCCAGAAGGAGTTTCTCAGAGGCGCTTGCACTGCACCAAACATTTTCTTCCTCCTCTTTCACATCATAGTTCTCTGTTGTTATAACTTCAAGTCAATCCATATTGATACAGGAACTGTAGATTCAATATATGTCAGGGAGAATTTCATTACTTTCCACGACTTCCCTTCATATTAATCTCCAGATTACATCTAACTCAAGATCCAATTATTTTATAGAAAAGAAAGATAATGATTTGTTATTCATCTCTCCCACCAACAAAACACAAAGCAATGGATTGACTCACTGGAGGTGAGATTTAGGTTAGATATAATAAAGAGCCTCTGTAAATATGAGAATATAACCACCGCTATATCATTTCAAGTTTTGGAATTTCTTACCTGGAAATCCATCAGAAATAGTATCTCACTAACCTTCGAGGAGAAGTGCATTTTACCAGGAAGCCAGAAGAGTTATTTTAAATTTAATGAATTAATGATTTTATAACCCCTATATACCAAACTATGAAGCAATTTATCTGTTTGGAAATTGCTTTCACTACTTCTCTCAGCCTGTCAGCCACACCTATCCATTTCCCATTACATTTAATACGAATTTTTAGGTAAAATGCTTTAAGTTTGCTAATAAGAAACTACACTGTGATTAATTAAAATTTATTGTATATTATCCAGAAGGGTGTTGGAATTTTAATATCAAAATAAATTTGTTTAGACAATTATGTGTCAGATACACAGTCTAATTCCATATGGCTTAGGTAAATTCAACAGCACTTTTTAAAAAATCTGTGCATGCCACATTGAAAATCTGTTGCTTAATTTTGTCATCTAAACTACAAGCATTGCAAAAGTTCTCTAGTTAACAACTTGTTTGTGCATGATTGGACAAAAATATAAATGAGATATTAGGAAATTTTATTCTTAATTTCATCTTTAATGAAATGAACTATTTATTTATGTAAAATATAATCCTGTAGAGATTTTTTAGAAACAAACTGTAGAATGTGTGTGTATGTGTGTACTTCTATATTATGTCTATAGTTAAAATAGATATTGCTTCCATTTTTATAAAGTAATGAGTTTCTGAAATCCAAAATGAACACTACCAAAAATGATATATCCAAATTCTTATTCCACCAATCTATTGATAAATTTTCTTTCTTTCCCTTTCTTTCTTTCTCTTCTCTCCTCTCCTCTCCTCTCCTCTCCTCTCCTCTCCTCTCCTCTCCTCTCCTCTTCTCTTCTCTTCCCTTCTCTTCTCTTCTCTTCTTTTTCTTTCTTTTCCCTGAGCATTGAACCTCGGGCTTTGTGCATGCCAGGCAAGCACTCTACCAACTGAGCTACATTTCCAGCTCCCTTTCAGTTTTCAATTTTTGTAGGATTTTTTTTCTTTTTTTTAATTTATTTTTATTTTTGTTTCATTTACTTTTTATTGGTGCATTGTCATTGTGCATCTTGATGAAGTTCAGGGTGATACAGGCATACATGCACACAGCACTCTTTGATTCCTTCCCTTCTTCCCACCCCACTCCCTCACCTCCCCTACTTCCCACTCCACTCCCTCTCCCTCCCCACCTTCCCTTACTTAACACCATGATTGGCTTTGATAAGTTTGTGTATGTACATCATGTCCATTGAAGTGTTTCCCTCTTCAAGTCTTTCTCCCCCTATCTCCCTTAGGTCCCCTCCTTCACTCCACTAAGTTTTCTTGTCCTTTGAATGGAGTCCCTCCTATGTCCCAATTTCTCCATAGTTTCCACATATGATGGAGAACATTTGACCTTTCATTTTTTGTGACTGATTAATCTCACTTAGTATAATATTCTCCAGTTCCATCCATTTCCCTGCAAGTGACATAATTTTGTTCTTCTTTATGGCTGAGTAGAATTCTGTTCTGTATATGTCCAATAATTTATTTTTAATGCCACAAATGCCTAAGTTTCTATTTTTAAGTGTCATTTGAGTCACTGATACTATAGATTGAGCTCAACAATGCTAAGGAAATTTTATTTTGGTGAGGAAGAGAGTAATAAGTTGAGAATTTTTAGGTGTTTTTGTTTTCTTTTTTATTTTTACTACTGGGGATTGAATGCAGGGGCATTATACTTCTGTGCTACACCCCCAGGTGTATTTTTTTTTAAACAGGATCTTGCTAAATTGCTTCTTAGGGCCTCACTAAGTTACTGATGCTGGCCTCGAACCTGTGATCCTACTGTCTCAGTTTCCCAAGTGTTGGGATTACAGGCCTGTACCACCATACCTGGATGAATTTTTAGATCTTGATAAATGCTATTCTAAGCCCATGAGCTCCTCAAGGAAGAATCTTTCCACATGGTTTCCTTTCCTTTAACCAGTCAGGTAAATCATGATTATTCATTAAAATTTAATCTCCCTTAAAATGAAAAAGAATGGTCAGAATTTACTTGCTTCCAAATATCATTATACATTGTTCCATCTCTTTTATATTTTAACAGTTTTCATGATTCCAAAAAGAATTCTGTTTTGAGATCACGCTCCCTCATGAAGCTATCTTCTTCACTTACTGTCTTCATAAATGTAAGAAGGTATTTTGCCAAATGCTAACTAAATCTTTGACACATTTAAGATGTAAAATCAAGAACTGTGTCTCATCTTTTTGTTTAAGGACTGCCTCTCTGAAGTTAGGCATAAGGAAATTCATCATATTTAAACATCTGAGAAGACATGGTTTCCATGTTTATCAAAACAAACTGAAAAGTCTGTGATATTAAAAAAAGAATAGAAGTTGAGTTAAATGTCAGATTGCATGAGCCTTAGATTAGAAATTCAGGACTACAGAGGATTGTCTGTGAAGTCTGCCTGTGAAATGACACTTGCAGAGTAACACAGATTGATTTTTGTCCCAGGAATATATTGGATTGATTTACAAAGGTAGATTAATACATGGGTGGTCTTTATGTAATTTACATCTGCATTTCAGTGAGCAATAAAACATTATTGTTGTCTGACCAACTGCTGGAAAACAGGAAGGATTTTAACAAATGGAAATTCAGAGGATACATTATTTCAATCAGGGGTAATCACAGGAGAGAATGTGTGGGGACGGGAAGGCATGAGAATGTTTATTTTCACAAAAGTTATAGAGAGTTGCTACTGTGAATGAAACGTGTTTTAGATCACATTTCGAAACATTTGGGCTTTTTTTCTAATTGAATCAGGGGATTTTGATCACAGATGTATTTGAAGAGATCCATCAGTAAGTGAATCTTTAAATATGAATTAAAGCAGAAAAAAGAAACAAGTGGTGTTGGCAAACGAATGATCAAGCCTTTACAAGAGTCAACGTGAGAGGTACAGAAAAGCTGATTTGGACTGACTAATCTCACTTAGCATAATGTTCTCCAGTGCCCTCCATTTCCCTGCGAATGATGTAGTTTTGTTCTTCTTGATGGCTGCGTAAAAATCCATTGTGTAAATATCCCATAGTTTTGTGATCCATTCATCTGTTGATGGACACCGAGTGAAAAGTTGGATGTTCTCCCTAATATGTGGAAGCTGGGGAGAATGGGACTTAGAAGGGAACCCCAGACAGAGAAGGAGAAAATTTTAGTTGAGCAAAGGAGACCTAACTGAGGAAGACAGGAGGGGGGGAGAAGGAAATACACTAATGCACATGATGTGTACACACAAACTTATCAGAGTCAATCACTATGTTGAGCACGGAAAGGAGGGAAGGGGGAGGGAATAGGGTGGGATTTAAGCTAAATGAGCTATGTGTGCATGCATGCTTCTGATACCCTGACACTTATCAAAATGTATAACTACAATGCACCAATAAATGTAATAAATAAAAAATGGAAAATATAAACAAAAAAGAAAAAAGAAAAAAAGAAAAGCTGATTTGGAATGGTCACATGGAAAAGGACAGAAAGGAAAACCAAACTGTTTAACAACTGATTGGAAAATGGGGGTAGAAGAGAGTGTTAAAAAACATGGTTTTATTTTTAATTTAAATTTAAATTTTTTTTAATTTTAGTTACAAAGATTTTCATGTTTTATAACATCTATTTTGCTATGTCAGTATTCAGATGCAAGTATGCTCATCTAGGTAAAAATACATTGTGAAAATGAAGTTTGAGAATTGTTTTGTCCATATGCAGGGTCATGATGACTAGATCATGTACAGGACAATATCTGTTCCTAGCAAAAGCCATACAGCCCATGTCACACAAAAAATTTTTCATTTACACAGACGGTTTGTGAAAATATGCTTATTTTTCTCTCTTATCGAATGGGGCTTCATTACTCTTTTCCTTCAGCATTGTGCTCTGGGACAACTAAAAGTTTGACTGGCTTTGAACTTGAACAACTTTCCTTGGCCTATGTTTTAAGAACAGGCTTGAAGCCGGGCGTGGTGGCACACGCTTGTAATCCCAGTACTTTGGGAGGCGGAGACCGGAGGATCCGGGTTCGTGACCAGCCTCAGCTCTCTCTCTCTCTGCCTGTCTCTCTCTCTCTCTGTCTACTTAGTGAGGCCCTCCGCAACTTCATGAGACCCGGTTTCAAAATAAAGGATAAAAAATAGGGCCAGTGGTGTAGCGCGGAGGTAGAACGCCCCTGGGTTCAATCCCTGGTACCACAAAAAAAAAAAAAAAAAGAACAGGCTTGAATTTATTTAGCTTCTATCCTCTCTGGGCAACATCTCTGCCTAACCATATTCTGATAGTCCAGCAACTAAACTTCGGCTTGGATGTCAAATTCAACTCTCCCCTACACTCTCTAGGTTTAAGCTACACCTTCTTAAACCTCTACAATACAAAGGAAGGAGATAAAGAGAATAGTCAGGCCTAAAATATTAATACACTTGGAATTTTCCTCACAGAAAAAATAACTGATGGACTTTGGATTTATCTCAGTGGTAGAGTGCTTACCTAAAAACACACAAGGACTTGGATTCCATCCCTAGCAGCACAGAAAAAAGAGAGGAGAGGAAAGGAAAGGAAAGGAAAGGAAAGGAAAGGAAAGGAAAAAGGAAAGGAAAGGAAAGGAAAGGAAAGGAAAGGAAAGGAAAGAAAAGAAAAGAAAAGAAAAGAAAAGAAAAGAAAAGAAAAGAAAAGAAAAGAAAAAAAGAAAAGAAAAGAGAAAAGAAAAAAGAAAAGAAGAGAAAAGAGAATAATTCACACATTGAATAACAGATTCCCATTATGGGTTAAATTGTGCCCCTCCATCTACTAGATATATTGAGCTCACAGCCCCATAACCTGTGAATGTATTGATCTTAGTTGGAAAGATGGTGTTTGCAGAGGCAAAAAGTTAAGATAAGTTCATTCTAGTTTCATGTAGACTCTCATTCATTGGTTGCCATCTTCGTAACAAGACAGAAATTTGGACAAGCCAAAGAATGTCCAGACTTGCGGATGACCCACAGACTAGTAGAGGTTAGGAAACTTCCTCCCCTAGATCCTTTTGAGCACAACTTGATTTCAACTTCTAACACCCCAAACTGAGAATAAATGGTGTTTTCAGCCACCCAGTTTATGTCACTTTTTTGTAGCAGCCACAGGAAATGAATACACCCACAGTGGTATTTGTAATATTTTTGAACTTTCAATATAATTATGACATGTTTTCCTGAGTATTTCATAAGATCACTGTAAGGAGACTTTTGGAGTCTTTTGATGTGACATCTAATTATGAATCCTTCTTCAGTGCAGAAGGTTTTCCTTTATTCATTTATTTTAGTTTCAAGTTGACTAGACGTATTTTGTTTTCAAAATTGGGTGTTATAATGCTGATATCTTAGTGAATTTCCACTAGAATCAATACACAAGATCTATTAAGTAAGGAGCACATTTACGACTGTTGTTATGTGTACATATTTTGAATGCTATCAAGTGGCAATGCAATAGCTTTTTCTTGTCCAGTATTTGCAATTTAAGATAGAAGTATAACCCAACTTTCAAATTCTGAAAAAAAGAAAGAGAATAAATAAATAAATAGATAGGGTGATTTTTATTCTGCAAAATAAAATAAAATTTTCTTTTCTTGCCAGAGGTGAGAGACAGATGAGCAGATGCTTTGATAATTTCTTATCAGAAACATTCTGTAAAAATTTTTAAAAATCAAAGGAGATGTGGAGAAAAACTTGCTACATAGTATAATTAATGAATAGAAAAGAGCTTTATTTTATTTTGGAATACAAAGGAAAGAGAATGAAGTTGGTACTTTAGGAGAATCACAGTTCTGAAAAAAGTTTCAAAGTCAAAATTATTTCTAAAGTTGAAAATATTAAATTCCTAATTTGACTTATAACTTCTCTAAACATAAAAACTATCATCTGCAACTAAGATACCTATGTAGTATCATTATCTAGAAAGGATATAGCATCACTTAAACTAAATATTATATTTAGAAATTCATGCCCAAGCCCAAAATAAATATATACTAAATATATGCATATAGCTGAAAATCACTTGATGAACGTTTATTGAATGTTGGTTATGTCCTAGGCATATTCCAAAATTCTTTGAACATAAAAAAAACAAAACTGACAAAAACATACCTGTCAGTAGACAAGCAAGACTCAGAATAAGAAAATATATTGCATAGAATATTTAAGAAGGCTACACATTCTGTAGGAAAATACTATGTAGATTTAAAAGTCTGGCATGACATTGAGTTTTAAATAGGAATGATAGGGGAATATTAATTTGTAAAATTAGAGTTGAACAAAGTATGAGGCACGTGGCAAGTTCTAAATAATGTAAAAGAACTTATATTCATTTCTTAAAAGTCCTAAGTGACGGAGACATGTGTGGGACTATTTGGCAAACCTGCTAGGCTGTCAATGGTAAAGATGTGAATAAATTCTTTGAAGACATCGACTCTGTCTCCGGGGATCCCATGTAGAATACAGAATTAAAACATTAGGCACAGTTTTTATTAGAAACACAGAAAATGTATTACTTCTCAAGGGATCACATTCCCTTTGAGGTGTTTGAATGCAGAATTTAATTAAAAAGTAACAAAATGAGGTAATCAATAGTCTCTGCCACTGAAGTTATCGCCATGCAGAATACACAAATATTCCCCGTTGGAAGAAATTTTCTCACTGTACTGTTTAATTTTAATCTTCTTTCCCCCACTAAACTTCCAATATTTGATCAAATTAAGTAATAAGGATAAAGGGGGATTGTTCTGTTGAATGGGTTTAATAGCCAACCAAAGCCAATGTATTAAACTCAAGTTTTAGAAAAGGTATGTAAAGATCTTCTGCTGCAATTATCACATTTATTAAAAAGCATTTTATAATTATTATATTAATCTCTAAAGTAATTAATGTTACTGACTTATTCAGGATTAAGTCAAGCAATTTAGCTTAACAAGTATACAGCTCCGTAGAGTATGGATTTTGCTGCACATATAAACCATGTAACCTGAAATACAATTGCAAAGAGTATCTAAAAGGAATAATAGTAAACATTTTATACATCAATCACTGTATGTGTGCATAACTAATTTATTTAATAACCAACTTTTAAATACAGTCCAGTTGGCCTACCCATTTTTTTCACTAAAGATAGTTCGTATTAAATTATATTAAATAAATGCTTATCTATATATAGTAACTGTCACATTGTAGGCAAAAACAATCAAGGCAATTCCCTTTGTATTAAATTATTTTCTATTGGGCACTAAATCTACTGTCAAATATAGGCATTTTTATGAACTACGAAGTCTACATTAGATTTTGACTATCACATGGCCATTTAATTCCACAGGTAAATAAAGGACTTACAATTATATTTCTAATATCTTCTTCCCTTCCTTCCTTCCTTCCTTCCTTCCTTCCTTCCTTCCTTCCTCCCTCCCTCCCTCCCTCCCTCCGTCTATCTTTCTTTCTTTTTTTTCCTTTTTTTCTCTCTGTAATACAGCCATAATCACTGATTTTAGCAAACTTTTAAAGTCAATGCAAACTG
Organism: Glis glis; assembly: GCA_004027185.1. Lineage (NCBI taxonomy): Eukaryota > Metazoa > Chordata > Mammalia > Rodentia > Gliridae > Glis > Glis glis. Next base: position 69,870 of record PVJS01000608.1, on the reverse strand, counting down.
CATTTTGTAGAACCCATAAAGGCCATCTGATTCCTTTTCATCTAAAAATTTAACCTGAATTTTAGAAATATTTAAGTAGTGTAGTTACTGGTTACTGGTTGAATAGGATAGCTGCTCTTCTACTCACTCAAGTGAATTCAATATGATATGAAAATGTTCTGTACACTGTAATGGAAATATTACTGTCTCTCTCATCTACTATACTATGTAATTTAAATTTTCACAATTGATTCTTCCCCTCTTGCAGGCAACTATATTATTTGTTTATCTTTTGCTTCCCCAAAGCATGTTGTGTGTGTGTGTGTGTGGGGTTACTGGAGGTTGAACCCATAGGCATTCTACCTCCTAGCAACACCCTCAGCCCTTTTTTACTTTTATACTTGAAAGGAGGGTCTCTCTAGGTTGCTGAGAGTCACTAAATTACTGAAGCTGGTCTCAAATCTGTGATCCTCCTGTCTCAGCATCCCAAGTACTGGGATTACAGGCCTGCACCACCATGCTGTGTCTAAATCATGTTTTATAGCAAATAATAGTAGTTTCTCAAAAAATTTTGCCTCAAATCTGAAATTAGTGTTGACATATAGACATTTCCTAGCTCTGCGTTTGTGGAAAGTGTTTACATCTGTCTGTCTGTCTCACTTTTATTGCTGACCATAAGACATAAAATTTACTTATTCCAATTTAATCTTGTATGTCTCATAAGACAAGGTTAAATAAAAGGCATGACAAACCAACTTATCAGAAGTGTAGTTTAGATGATGCCAATATCTACACAGCGGAAATGAAATCCAACATCATCAAGATATATGAAAATGTAGATTACCAATATAATTTTGAAAATTCAGTCTTTTAAAAATGAATTCATTTTAGGAAGGCATATGATATATGGACAGAGAACAGATGCCAACATTGTGAAAATAACATGAAAATTAAATTTTAGTGCATGCAGGTAAAAAATTCAATAGCTTGATAAAAATACTCTTTACAAACAAGCATGTCATATATTTTTGCCTCTTCCCAGTTAAAAATGTTCATTATAATGAAGAAGACCACATATAGTGAATGGCGACTTATCAGTAGATTCCCATTTTATTATCCTGCCTTTATTAATAATGATCTTAATTAGGTATACTGAATTTTTCTCAAACCTTGAACTATTAAATACTTTCCAGAGCCAGGCCTGGTGGTACATGCCTGTAATCCCAGTAGTTAGGAGACTGAGACAGAAGATTGCAGGGGTTCAAGGACAGCCTTAGCTACATAGCAAAACTCTCAGCAATATAGTGAGAATCTCTTTAAAAAACAAAAAATAAAAAGGGCTGGGGTATCGCTTGGAAATAGAATGCCCCTGGGTTCAATCCTCAGTACCACATACACATGCAAAAATTCTTTCCAGATAATGAATTATGGAATTTACAATATTAGAGCTTTATGGATTATATGAAACACAATATTTTCCAGGTAATTTGCAGTTTGAAATTTGTTCTGAGTATTTTTCATTTTTATTATCTTCTTATGAGAGGAAATAAAAAACAGTGATGCCATTTTAAAAGACTATGAAGGCAGTGGTGAGACAATGTTATTAAATTGGGTTCTGATGTCAGACAGGAATATATTGGAAACTGCCGTTATCACTTACTGGTTACATTACTCTGAACTGTAGACTCTTTATCTCTGAATTATATAATGGTAATAATTTCTTATTCATTAGGATGTTTCAAAGATTTAATGAAATAATGAAAGCAAAGTTCTCATCTCAGTAATTAGTTCACAGGACTAAATAATTTTGAATGAATAATGTTGTATTCATTATATTATTGACTATATAAGAATCATTTAAATGTTATCTTCAGATTATTTCTTTAATTTTCATAGTGGAGAGCAATTTGCCTTATAAAGGGAAATACACCATGTGATAAGTGCATGCAAGAATGAATCACTTTGAATCTCACTAAGATGTGTAATTACAATGCACTAATCAACGTATTAAAAAAGAATATGTGGCTAGTAATTGGAAAGTACTATTTCTTTTCTGACTGTGTGGGATCTTATTCATCATTATTTAAAAAGTCACCGGGAAGTGAGGATAAAAGCCTGTAAGGTGTTTACTGCCTCTGTTACTGAGGTCTGACCCCAGGTCAAAAGGGAAATATGAGATTCTCTTACAGGATGGAGAAACATATTCCTTCCTTTCTCCCTGACAGTATGTGTAGAGATGGCAGGAACTGAAATGGGAGAACAGTAGAGACAAGGATGCCTAAATTTATGGAGAATCCCCCTGTCACTCGTGCTGACCTGAAGCCACTTTACATGGCTGATTTTTTTTTATCCCCAAACCAAATAGTTCCAATCTTTCCTCCACTCTCTCTCTCACTCTTAGCACTCAGTATAAGAACCTTGCCCCTGATGTTTCAGGCACACAGCTTTTTTTGCGGAGAATCCTGTTCTTTGTGTATTCATGCCAGAGCCTCATGTATTTACGACTATTTTTCTTTCCTCAATCTCTGACCGAGAAGAGAACGAGGCCTGATGAATGTCAAGTAACGCGGAGGTATGAATACCAAGTTGGTATGAGTGACACAGAGAGGTGAAATATTGAACATAAATGGATCATGTCAGCAAGGAATTGTGCCTGGAATATGTAACAGTTTATACTCTTTTTCTGTTTAAGCAATCAGAAATGGGAAAAATACCGAGGTGATGATTAAATTGTACATTTAAAGCAGTACAATAAATAATTACATACCAAATAAAATAAACTCTTTAGTAGCACAGTGTAACTAAAATGTAATCTGTCAGGTAAAATATGTATTCTGTTTGCTTTTAATTGCATATAAATATTTAAATATTGACTTTATGACTAGCAAGGTATTTAAGTACTATAAGTAAACCAGACATTACTGATACAAGCCAATGAAATATGTTTATGTACATGAAATATCCTTATTTTTCTAGTAAAAAAGCATAGGTTTCTATTACATTATCTATAAAACTAAAAAAATAATTTCTTCTACTGTAAAATACATTATAGATATATTTATTCTAAGTACACCTTTATTTCCATATCTAATTCTAAGGAAGGTTAGAATGTTTTCATTCGTACATTTGATAAACATTAGATACAATTAATTAGCTGGTACATGTGATCTCTTTGTTATTATCTTATTTTAGAGGATTTCAGTCTATTTTTGGAAAAACCCCTGCATAAATTATGTTTTATCTCCTAATGAGAGAATAGGGAAGAGAAAAATAATTAAAATTTGTGACTTTTGAGTAATAAGAAATATGAATGCTAAATATACTGGTCATCAAGACTTGTTGACATATTTCTTTTAAAAAGTATTGGTTTCTATTATCTTAATTGCCCAAAGAAAGGAAAATAAATTAGACTGATAATCATTTTATGTCAATCCTATGAATGATTCCTTGAAAGAAAGAAAGACAAAAATGAGCCATCAATTCCTTTTTCTGTAGCCTTGGGAAAATATCAGTGGGAATTTTGTTTAGTAAGAGCTAGGAGGATTATCATAAATAATCTGAGGTTTCTTCACAAGAAACAGTCAACAGAATGAAAAGGCAGGCTGCAGACGGGGAAAAAATAATTGCAATCCACATATCTATTAAGAGATTAATATCCCATATCCATAAATAATTCTTACAACTTAATGGAAGAAAAACTAATAACCCAATTTTAAAAAAATGGGCAAAGGAACTGACAAGACATTTGCTTCAAAGAAGACATGAAAATAAGCAAGTCCATGTAAAGGTGTTCCACATTATTAATCACAGGGAGATGAAAATCAAAACCTCTACATTACTTTCAATCCATAAGGATGTCTCTTACCCAAAGGACAAGAGATAGCAAATGTTTGTGGGTGTGTAGAGAAAAGGGAACCATAGTACAGTTACTAGGAATGCTTGGCCATTATGGAAAACAGTATGAAGGTCCCTAAAGGATTTAAAAATATATGTATCTTATGGGTTGATACCAAAAGGGCATGAAATCACCATCTCATAATGACAACAGTATTCCCAATGTCATTGCAGCATTATTGTAATATCTAAGTTATGAAAACAACTTAATGTCCATTGATAGGCAAGTGGATAAAAAATAGTCACACACACACACACACACACACACACTCACACATATTCAAATATTCTTTGACTTTGAAAAAGAAGGAGATATTCCATTTGATACAATATGGGTGGACCTGGAAGACATTATGTTTCACAAGATAAATTAGACTTGTAAAGACAATTATTACACAATCTCACTTATATGTGAAATATTTAAAAAATTTCAAATACACAGCAATAAAACAGTAGTTATGGGTGTGCAGGGAGACAAGAGGATATTTTGGAGCTGTACATCAATGAACACAAAATTGTAGATATGTAGGATAAATGTAGATATGTAGGATTAATACAATATAAGGAGTAAAGTTAATAAATTAGTATTTTACTGGTGATTTTTCTTGAATAAGTGGATTTCAGCTGCTCTTGTCACAAAACCAGTTATTATGTGAGATGATAGACATGTTAATCTGCTAGACTATAGTAACCATTTTACTATCTCTATGTATCCAATACCATGTTGTAAATTTCAAACTTAATTTTTTTTTTGCGGTACCGGGGATTGAACGCAGGGGCATTCTACCTCCGCGCTACGCCCCCGGCCCTATTTTTTTTATACTTTATTTTGAAACCGGGTCTCACGAAGTTGCGGAGGGCCTCACTAGGTAGAGAGAGAGAGAGAGACAAGGAGAGAGAGAGAGAGAGAGAACGAGAGAGAGCTGAGACTGGCCGCGAACCCGGATCCTCCGGTCTCCGCCTCCCAAAGTACTGGGATTACAAGCGTGTGCCACCACGCCCGGCTCAAACTTAAATTTAAGAAAGAAAAGAGATCAAGTGAAAGGAACAAGAGAAGTGGCACAACTGATTTCTCAATTCTTGCCTGATTCATTATTTAAGAAGTTCTATTAACACTTCTTAATTCCTTATCCTTCCTCACAACAAGCATACTTCTCTTGTTTTATGCTGCTCTTCTTCAATTTGATTTGGATAGCTTATTTTTCTGTTTGAAGTCATTCTTCAATAGTCAAACACTTTGCAGATGACATGTATGTAAAAGTACTGAAGTAGACATTGCCCATTCTTAAAATAGTTTTTAAAGTCATTTTGTGTGTGTGTGACCTCAACTGGAATTAGAATAATAAAAAGAGCTATAAAGAAAACCCTAATATTATGTGAAATTTCTTTAATAATTCCATTCACGACTGGAAGAGGTGGAGGCCTATGCAAGATCTTTTATTTCAGGGCAGCTTTGTCTAGTGCAAGTTTTGTATAGATGAAGTGTTAGATAATCTGTGCTGTCCAATATGATAGTCCCCAGCATATTAAATATTAAGTTATTTGGATTATTCAAACATGGTCTGTGTGATTAAATACTTGTGTTTTAAATTTTATTCAACTTCAATTAATTTTAAATTCACTTTGATGCCTTTAGGCTATTATATATAGATTTTCATTTGGAGTGGTAAAATATACAGAGGATATGTAAAATAGTATAAGGGAGTAAAATATAATTCATATCATATATAAATGTCTGAACTAATCAAATATTGTGCAGACAGCACATATAAAATGTATTGAAAAATGTATAACTGCAGAAATAGAAATAGAGTATAAGTCTATTTTGATCAGTTTTTATAATAATTTGACACACTGTCCTTTTCCACTTCTTCCTCCTTTTGTGTTTTGTTTTTTCTTGCCGTTTTATCTATTTTCAAATTATATATATACATATACATAAAAGCATATGTATCTACTTCATATCTTAATTTTTCTGAAATCTTGGGCATTCAACATTAAATTGGACATCTTACTATTTTTAAATATTGTGTCTTTACCACAATATTTACCCAAATGCTGTGTTACTATCTCTTCAGAAATAACTCATAATTACTTGATCTTTTATTTTCAAAGTTTGAACTTAAGGTGTCACAAAATCATATGCAGATGTGTATAAGAAATAAACACTAATCCAGTTTACTTTTATTCCTAACAACCACAGAAGAATTGAGGTTTCAGTTTCATAAAATAGACTGAGAGTGGTTACATGACCATGTGAACAGGGCAGCAAGGGGGTAAGAAGCACAGGCATTCTGTAGATGAAAATTCTGAAATACAAACTGAAGAAAAATGGGTAAGCAAGGACCTTTCCATGAAATGATTTGACCTCCTAAATGCCTAAATCTTAGGTATCATTAGGGAAAATAATTAAAAGCCTTCAATCAATAGATAGATCAAGAGATATATGCAAACATTTAATTTCTCTTTTACAATGAACTAAAAGTTTAGAGTTTCCAATGTGATAAAAAGTTATTGCTTTCATTGAAATCTTATCAAAGAACACATTAATAAGTACTTAATTTCACTTAATTTTCTCTTACATCTATTTATTGACTAAATGTATACTCAATAAAACTCTTATAATAAGAATATAACAACAGAAACTACTCCATTTGGATTCATTTGTTATTTGTTTTATTACTTAATGAAACACAAGGAATCTATAAAAATCAATATATATCAAAAGTTACAACTCAAATAATCCTTTCTTTATACAGGAAGTTATGTGTATCACTGTAAATATCATCTATGGGGTGGCTGGGGGAGGGAGGAGAAACCGGCAGGAAACCAAAGGGAAACACAGTGAATGCTTGTTGTGCCGGAGCCTGCCGGCAAAGTCGATTGGTCCCTGAAACGGGGAGTGAGGATTAAGAAGAAACAAAAGAGAGAGACAAAAGATGGTTTTTTGGGAGGGCTCTCAGTCACATACTGCAGCAGTCTTGATTTTATTTAGCTCAGTCCTTATATACCCTTTTACAGCACCAGATGTATACAATGATAACATTAACAAGCGAATAAACAACATGTTAACAATCAGCACCCTTCCTCCTTCTTAGGTCAAGAACCGGTCAACTCCCTCTTCTGAGAGCTTCCTTCTATTGTATCAGCAAATCCCGATCGGCTCATTTGGAAAAGCTTTTACCTCCTTAGGCTGTTTATGCAACTTAGAGTCTAAAGATAAGAAAATGGTTCCCGACATTGTTGTATGCATGTTTCTGTAACTCTGAAGCTCACTATGATTGATAATTACAATGCACCAATAAAATAAAAAAATTCACAAAGTTACAACCTTGAAATTTGAATGTAATGTGAAATGTTATGGCACAAACATGAATTCAAGAGTTTAGAAACAGAGGACTTTATTGCAGCAACATCCTTAAGACAGCTCCAGGATTAATAAAAGTTGATTGGTATTAAAAAAGTAAGAACACATAGAAAGAACTAAGAAAACATTTTGAAATTTTTACCTGAGAGTTTCATATGTATGTATTTAAATCTCTGTATCATTAAGAATTCCATGTAATGTTGTATTTTATATGCTATGGGATGTTTCGGGATGAGACGCTCAAGCTGTTGATTAATGATGCCATTTATTCTTTTTTATGAGCATCTGCCATCAGACAGTATTAGATGGTATAAGAATAATCATGATTAAGTCAGTTCTCTTCTCTGACAGAATATTTAAAATGTTTTAAAGGGAGACAGATGAACAATTAGAAAAATATCATACGTTGTATATATTCTCGTGGACGTAAGATATAGGCAAGCATAGGATTATTAAGATTTAATAGATGGGGCAATTAACTACCATTAAAAACATAAAAATGCTGCAATAGGAGAGATCACACTAAATATAAAGGAAAGGAGACTGTTTTGTTAGTTTCAGAAAATAAATTCTATATTGGTATGTGTTCATATTTGGCTTTGTCTAGAGTATAGGCCAAAAAAAAGGTGAAGGTTTATAAAGAATAATCTAGTTTATTTTCCTCATTAATAGGCTTTGAAAAATTATGTACAAATCATAGTTTAAAATGGTGTGACCATAAGCCTCCAAAATATCTTACCACAAATTATTAACTACAACATATTTTAACCATGATTGGTTATCCAAGAAAAGAGAAAAAAATCACTGCAATAATACTACACCCCCAGCCCTATTTTTTTATACTTTATTTTGAAACCAGGTCTCACGAAGTTGCGGAGAGCCTCACTAAGTAGAGAGAGAGGCAGAGAGAGAGAGACAGGAAGAGAGAGAGAGATTGAGAGCTGAGGCTGGCCATGAACCCAGATCCTCCGGTCTCTGCCTCCCAAAGTACTGGGATTAAAAGCTTGCGCCACCATGCCCAGCAAATAAGCCCTTTTTTAAAAAACTAATTATAAACTCAGCCTGAATTCAGACTCTCAACCAACAAATATTGTCTTCCCCTTTCAAAATTAGAAATCTTGTACAAAGTAGAAATTGATCAGTGATCATTTTATAGTGATTCTCTTTGAGAGAAAATGAAGGGTTTTTCTCATTCCACCATTTATATTACCACTGCTCATTTTTTTCCTACATCAGCAACTAGCAGCAAACCTACTGGTAAAATGTGGTGGTACATTTCATCTTCAAATATATCCCTCATGTACAGAACTGAATACAAGAGACAAAATAGGTAGAGATTAGAAATACAAATGTATGTCTAACATCTGATAAGAGGGCCAAATGGTAATATACTGAGGGTTAAAACACTGTTTTTGTCACAATTTAGCAGAACACCAAGACATTTGAATTTAGGTGGTGAGCCAAGAATTTTCCATTTAACACATGGATCCACTCTGGATTTAATTAAAGTATTTAACCGTCATCAAATTGGAAGATAGTGGGACAGCATAATCTTTATAAAATCTCCACAAAAACATGGGAGTTGGAAAGATTTTTTTTCTCATTAGAGCAGGAATAAACTCAAAGATAACAATGTAGTGAGAAATTAAGCAGTATATAAAAATATGTTTGTTTCTAGAAATTATTTACTACAACAACTAACAACTAGATGATAACTTAAGAGGACAATCTGGTATATTTAATATTATGAAAGATATCTTGGTATTTATGAAACAAAAATAATCATTTTTGGAGAAGTTACAGTACCATAAGAAACTAAGGAAAAAGTGGAAATGGTAGGCAGAAGTCATATTTAAGTGACCTAAAATACAATAGCATAATTAGAAACCACAGCGTAAGTTGTAAAATCAGTACTGATAGAGAAAATTTGAATTAGAAGTATAAAGAAAAGCTTCCTCAAAATGCAAGTAGAAAATATTTCTAAAAATATTGGGGATTGAGATGATATATGTGGAAAAGAGAAAAAAACTATCATAGACACTTTAGAGGATTGAACAGATGTAATCACAATGAAAGCAATCCTTAAGGCTGTAAAACAAATAAATGTTTCCAAGATAATGAAGGATCATCCATTTTAAGTTGCAGTTTATTATTCTGTTTCAGGAAAAATCAAGTTATAAGTTTGTTAGGTCCAGAAATATATCATCTATGCATTTTTACATAGTGGATAAAATATCTTAAATATTCAAATAAAAACAGTTTTCATCAAATGAAGAAATAACTTTTTCCTTTCTCTACAATATTCATGTAAGAATAAGAAAAAATATTATCAGAACATTAAACTTAAAAAGTTTATGGCACATAAATTCAATATCCAGCAAAATTCTTTCATAAGTGGATGGCACAAGAATATTTTCATAAATGCAAGAACTATAAAATCTAATATTCATATATGGTAATTTTTTTTGGCGGTACTGGGGATTGCACCCAGGGGCATTCTACCTCTGTGCTGCACCCCAGTCCTATTTTTTATACTTTATTTTGAAACCGGGTCTCACGAAGTTACGGAGGGCCTCACTAAGGAGAGAGAAAGAGAGAAAGAGAGAGGGAGAGAGAAAGAGAGAGAGAGAGAGAGAGAGAGAGAGAGAGCTGAGGCTGGCTGCGAGAACCCGGATCCTCCAGTCTCCGCCTCGCAAAGTACTGGGATTACAAGCGTGCGCCACCACGCCCGGCCATATATGGTATTTGAAGAGCAATAGTATTATAAAGGCAAATGACTTATAAATTATAATAATTCAATGTTGGGAAATCCATGGCAAAAATGGACTAGAATTCATCATTAATATAAGTAAAAATGAAATTTAGTCAAACTGTATTTGTAAAGTTGGAAGTAAAATCAACTTTAATAAAATATAATTTGCATATATATGTATTCCTAAAATCAACAATAATACTATGATTTTTGTAACCATAGATTACCTTAAACAAAAATGCAAGAAAAGCAAAAACAAAAAGATGTGAAGATGAACCTACAAATAAGCTGCTCAAAACTATCATTTTTTTCCAAAAAATGTGTTTATAACAGTGATGTGAAGACTTGAAGAACTTCTCAGTGATGCCACTTAAACATGCAAGTACACCTACTAAAGACACTGACTATAAGGACATAGATGATTGCACTATATATTCTAGCTTGGATTAGTATAATGTTTAAAGAGATCACACTTTTGTGCCAGGAGCCCTGATGGTAGCTCTTTGATCTCTAAAGCTTTAGAGCTGAAAGGATTTGGAAGCCCTTGTCAGCAATGGCAGGGAGCAAGCTGCCATCTTATTTGATATCCCTTTGATATTTGGCCTGTTTTTAGTTCTATGGATTCAGAATTCTTTTGGGGTCATGCATTAATATACAGTGGACAATATTATGGTCTCGTGTCTAGCCTAAAATATTTTTAAAAATTTTTAATATTGAATAATATTTTCAGACTAAAAATATCAAAGACCAAATATTACTTAATATATGATTGCTTCATATGCCTTGCTCTTTTAATGAGCCCAGAAACAATAAAAGAGTTCTCTGTTACAATCAGACTTTTGTCACAATTCTGAACAAAGGGATTGAAGTTTATAATTTTCCACCAGTAAATGGTATAATATAAATAAAACGAAACAAGAAGGAAGTAATTAAATGTCAGTGGCTAAGAAAATTTTCACCTATAGTTTTACTTCTCTAATTCAATCAGAATTAAGTTGCTATATTAATTAGAAATCAAAATAAAACTATGATTTTGAAATGATGATCATTCTATCAGAATAGAATCATTATTAAAGTGATCATTTTTTTATGGATTAATTAGGAAGTGAGATAGAATAAAAAATGATGAAGCCGGGCATGTTGGCTCATAACTGTAATGCCAGTATTGGGAGACTGAGACAGGAGGACTGCAGGTTCAAAGTCAGTGTGTACCTGAGTGAGTATGTTTCAAAATAAAAAGTAAAAAAGAGGTAAGGATGTAGCAAAGAGATAGAACTCCCTCTGACTTCAATCTCCACTACAGTACACACACACACACACACACACACACACACATACACACACGACTTGAATGAAAAATTTGTATTTTCAGCCAGACCTGTTTTCTCCAGGATAAAATCAAACCTATTTTAGGTTAAGTACAACAATATTTACCAGACTTAACCTTACTAGCACTAAGGCTTAAAAGTTTAAAAGGTAGAAAAATAGAAATCATGTCTCTACCATTAACAAAAATGAATGTCAGGAAAGATGACAGCATTCAAAGCACTCCAATAAGAAAAAGACAACTTCGTGAGACCCGGTTTCAAAATAAAAGTATAAAAAAAAAATAGGGCCGGGGGTGTAGTGCGGAGGTAGAACGCCCCTGCGTTCCATCCCCGGTACCGCAAAAAAAAAAAAAAAAAAAAAGAAAAAGACAACTACTTGGTCAGAAGTATCATTTGCATAAAATTTAATGTTCTAATTTTCTCCTAAGGTCTTCTCAAAACCAAATGTACAACTGCATGCTAATTTACTTTTCATTTCTAATTTCCTTTATACAGTCTATTCCTATAAATTTTTTCACAACCTCTCAACAATGGAATATTTTTACTATCTTCATTGCCAAGCAGATCATAAAACTCTTGCACATTATAAACTAATGTCATATTTAATATTGGCATTATGCAATGTGCATACAAAAGAACATATGTAATATGTGTGTGTGTGTGTGTGTGTGTGTGTGTGTGTGTGTGTGTGTGCCAAGAACCATAATAATGAAGTTACCAGCCATTAAAACACCACTTAGCTTAAGAATTGCATTTTCAAAATCCTGGTGTGAAAAAAAAATCCTGGTGTGTAATTGTGTGTCACATACATTTAATCCTTTTGCTTAACCCAAGAGACTACCACAAAATTGAATTTCATATTTATCATTACCTTTCTTCCTATATTATATGTTTATTACACACATGCATGCATCTCACACAATATAATGTTTAGCTTGGGTTGCTTTTAAGCTTTATACAAACATTATTATAGTTCTGCAATTTTTATGCTACATTAAGTATAGTAGATATGTATATATTTTAGATTTGTTAAAATTCATTTTTTGCAATAAAACATTGCATTTTCTAAGTATTCCACATTTTATTTATCCAAGTTTCCATTGATAGACATGTAATGTTTTCCTTATCACTTTCTGTTTTTATCAATAATATCACTCAGTACTCTTGAATAGTTCTCCTATTGTGCGCATGCATGCTTTCTCTAGTATATAGCCTAGAGAGGAAGTATGCACCTGTGCGAAGTCATGCCACACTGTTTTCTAGTTTTTAAAGCAGTATATACTCTTTAGCCATATCTTCTATAATGCATAGTTTTGTCAGATTATTTTTTTCTATGTATGTTCTACAGTTTGGGAAAATTGGTCATGCATTTGGAGAAAAATGATATTAAATCCTGACCTCTCACCCTGCACAAGAGTCAACCTGAGATGGATCAAAGATCTGGAAATTAGACCAGAGACTTTGGAATAGCTAGAGGGGATCATAGGCCCAACACTCCAACATATAGGCACAGGTATACACTTCCTCCATAAGAACCACAAAGCTCAGACAATTAAAACAAGAATTAATAAAAGGGATGGCATTAAACTAAGAGGGTTCTGTTCATCAAAGAAAAATCATCAAAAGTCTAAAGAGAGAGCCTAAAGAATGGGAGAAGATCTTTGACAGCTATTCCTCTGATAGAGGACTAATATCTAGAATATAACACTGAAAAAGCAAATGACCCAATCAAGAAATGGGCTACTGAACTAAATAGACACTTCACAAAAGAAGAAATACAGATGGCCAATACATGCATAAAATTTTTTTCAACATTATTAGCAATCAGGGAGATGCAAATCAAAAACTACACTGAGATTCCATCTAACCTGAATTAGAATGGCAATCATCAAGAAGTCAAACAACAATAAATGCTGATGAGTATGTGGGGAAATAGGAACTCTTCTACACTGTTGGTGGGATTGCAAATTAGTGCAGTTGCTATGGAGATCAGTGTGGAGATTCCTCAGAAAATTGGGAATGAATTTACCATATGATCCAGCTATACCACTCCTGGGTATCTTTCCAAACAGACTGAAATCAGAATATTATAGTAATATATACATATCCATATTTATAGCAGCACAATTCACAATAGTCAAATTATGGAACCAACCTAGGTGTCCCACAATGGATGTATTTGCAAAATTATGGGATATACACACAATGGAATTCTACTCAGCAATAAAGAAGAACAAAATTATGCCATTCGCAGGAAAATGAATGAAACTGGAGAAAATTATGTTACATGAAATTAGCCAGTCACAGAAAGTGAAGGGTCATATGTTTTCTCTCATATGTGGAAGCTAGGGAATAACTGGGATACAGGAGGGACTCCAGATAATGGAAGAGAAACTGTAGTGGAGCGAGGAAAGTGGTTTAGGGGAAGGTGGGGGTTTGGGTGGGGGAAGGGGGAGAATAAATGAAAGAATCATTTCCATTGACATTATGTACATATGTGAAGATAACATTGCCAATCTCATTATCCTGTATGAAGAAGGAGGGCAGTGGGGAGGGAGGTGGGGGAAACCTTCCAAGTGCTGTGTGCATGTATGTCACTATCACTATGAACTACATTATGATGAGAGTATAATGCACCAATAAAAGTGTAAAAAAAAGAATCTGTAGGCAGAAGAAAATGTGGGGAGTATCTCCCAACAAGAAGCCTAGAGACTGTTTCAATGCATACATTTTAAGTATTTAATTAGATAAGTCTTTATTATCTTTACTACAGTCTGTATGTATGCAATGTCACCCACAAAATTATTTTGATGGGGTATTTCTCTGATTTCACAGTTTGTGTCCCTGTCCCTTTGCAATTAATTGTTCCCTTTTCCCACCCATTCCAAGTGGCTACATTCTGATTTTTAATGTTTTACTTAAATTTATTTATTTATTTATTCATTCATTCATTCATTCATTCATTCATTGGTACTGAGGATTGAACTCAGGGGCATTCTATCTCTGAGCTACACCTGCAGCCCTATTTTATTTTCATTTTTGAAACAGGGCCTTGCTAGGTTGATGAGTCTCACTACTTGCTGAGGTTGTCCTTGAACCTGAGATCCTCCTGTCTCAGCTTCCCAAACACTGGGATTACAAGTGTGTAACTTAATGGAGTTCCACGTGATGCTTTCATATATGCATTCACTATGTAATGATAATCTTAGAATATTTTTGTCAAAATGTTGCCCTTTAGAGAAAATATACATGAATCCATTCAGTACATATATTCTAGTATCTGGCTTCTTCAATCCAACATATCTTTTGACATTTAGCCATTGTTCCATCTATCAGTATTCCTTCATTTGGTATTGCTAAATTTTATTCCACTATAAAAATATGCCAAAATATTTTCATCTTTTCATCGTTGTTGTTAAAGGATATCTGGTCTGTTTCTATTGTTTAACTACTAAGATCAATACTGCTATAGATATTCATTAAAATGGTTTTCATTTTTCTTGTTTAAGAGCGTTTTGGAGTTATAGGTTAAACATGCTAGCTTTATAAGAAATTGAAAAGCAGCTCTGGAAAATGATTGTACTATTTTATTTTCCATCAGAAATGGATATGAAATTCGGTTTCTCTTTATATTGAATAATATAAAACATTTCATTATTGTTTAAAATTTAACCATTGTAATGGATATCAAAAGGTATCTTTCAGTGTTTTCTTAAATTTGTACTTCTCTAATTACAAATAATATTAGGCATGTATTACTGTTTGTTGGTTTATTGTTTGAATATTGCTTTTAGTTTTTATTTGGACATTTGTCTTTTTATAGAAATCAGCAAAGTATGAGTTATGTAATATTTTTAAATGCTGTGGCTATTTGAAATCCTTTCCATTTCTATTACATTTTTAAAATTAGGATCTTAGCTTGTTCAATAAAGTTTGCCAGGGATATGGGAGGACTCACATTGGCTCCACAGGTCAATGTTGGGAGACTCATTGTCCTCAAGATACTGAATTTTCCATTCCCTCATTTCATTTAGTTTTTCTTTCATTTCTCTCATCAATATTTTGAAACTTCAGGGTAGAGATTTTCTTAATAACATTTTTATTTGATTTATCCCTCTATATTTTATTTATGCACAATTACCAGTATGGAGTCCTGTGTAGATGTGGAATCAGTTTTCTTGGAAGATCAGATGTTTTCTGAAAAAGAACTTGAAAAATAATTTAAATGTTCATAAAAACAGTGTCACGTGTTCCAAGTGCTGGAGGAAATGAATTATGCTTTTATCATGATATATTTCTCTTAAAAGCTATAAATCCTTGAGGTGATGATAAAAACAAAGTTTCCCCCAAGTGGGCAAGTGACATCCTTTCTACTCCAGTTTTTCTGATACACAACCTCATGTATTCAGTCATGGCTTTTTATCTTTGAGTTCTATGTTCCTCCATATTCTGCCAGTTTTACAAAATGGTCATGAAAATTTAAAATCACAGACTCAAAAAAGAAAAAAGTCTCATTAAAAAAAAAACATTAGTGGAGTATCTATCAAGCCAAAAAATGGGAGACCACTTTACCAGATTTCTTAAACTACCTACCTTATGTATTCTTTATTTATACATGTGTATAATGACAAATTTCTAGAATTTCCAGGTTGGAGAGCTATAATGTAAATGAATTAGAATTGTTATTACTTATTGATTTGCTGGCTATATACTATTATTCCATTGAAACTTTAAATTTTATACTTTCTTCTTATTAAAGAGGTAGACAAATTAAACTAGTATACAACAAGTAAAATTTGCTTCCCTAAACGTGAATAGTTTAATGGTAATATAATACATATTAAAATTAAAAATATTTATCTTCCTGTTATTGTTTACTCAATAAATGATTAATATATGCATTATATCAAAACTAGCTCTTCCAGAGACAAGATTTAAAGAACTTGAATGCAAAAGTAATTTGGCATTATGAAAAGATACTCAGAACAATTTACTATAAAAGAGAGTTGGGTAATAAATTTGGGTCTCAAGATTTACTGCCTTGATCTGAATCTTTATTGTATTTAGCTTAAAATTTGGCAACTTACTTATCTCTTTATCTCTATGACTCATTACATCTTAAGCTCTATAGCAATAGTTTCTATCACCTAGTGATATTGTAAGGATACAAGTAGATAATCAATGTTGTGGTTTTATAAGATCTTATATAATATAGTATATAATAATATTATATTAATAATATAATATAATATATTAATTGATATAATATTATATTAATAATATAAGATCTTATATAATATAGTAGATGTTCAAAAATATGTGTAATTATTTATAACATAGTAACCACAAAGCAGGCAGTTCACATTTCATTTAAAAGTAGTTATTACTAGGGACTAATGTTATACTTGGTATGCATTTTAAATTTAATTAATTCCCTGAATTAATCCATTAATTGATTTAAGTATGTATTTTAACTTAGGGGATGAGAAAATGTATATAAATAGTAAATAATGATCTTAGTAATTTTACAGTACTTGACATTGAAATTTGATATTTGCTATTCTACTACTGAGAATTGTTTAATACACTAAGAATAGATAGGAGGCCCAGCTAGACAAAATATGTATACTTAATTTGTTTTAAAATAGTTTTGAAAACAAAATGTTTTTAATACTGCCCTGAGAGCTATGTAAATGACAAAACCAAGGTATGGGGAAGATTAGAAAAAAGTGTATCTGCAAATTGATTTATTTTGTACTATATATATTATATGTACTGTATATAAGGATATTTCATACACAAAATATCAACTATAAAATATATATTCCATACATAAAGCATTATGAGTAAGGTATTGCATTCATAATATTATTTTCCACACATACCCCTTTAATATGTTTAATGATATGTCACACTTCAAGGAAGATATGCCGGTGACATATTTCAGCAAGTTCACACATACACATGCATGCATATGCATGCTCTATTTTCATATTTAGAATACTTTTGAAAATCAAACCTTTGACCAAAGAGGGAAAAGCTCTTTAATGTCAAATTGCTGAGAAAATATTCATCTACTTTTTCATTATTTGTTTTTTATGCAGAGAACCTTAGGTGTAAATTCCTTGCAATGTTTGATTAGACTTAGAAAATAGTTGAAAGAGAATGAACAAAGGGATTTTATATAAATGGAAGAGAAATCAAGGCATCTTTGGGTGGAAAAAAAAGAGCCTGAATCAAAGAATAAAGGAAACACAATTTTCGATGATTATGCTTTGAAGTACAAAGTCAACTGAGGTGCCAGAGATTCTTGGGTAGGAAATTAGGTAGGGTGAACAGGGATGGCTTCTCTAAGGTGGCTATTAAACAGATTCTCCAATGATAAAACAAGTAAACGATGGAAAGTTATGAATCCAGGTTCTTCCAGAAAGAGGGAAGGCAAAATAATCTTGAAAAGAGGCATAACAGATTGGAGAAAATGTAATGATCGCATATTTGGAGCATAATAAATGATGGCAAATTTTATTAGATGAGAATAGAGACATGGAAAAAGCATTAGGATAAGATAAAGAGTGTATAACTTATCCTATGAGAAATAGCAGATAATTAATTTGGAGGTTTTGTGATCTGCATTTGATTGTAAACATTACTCATGCTGTCATCAATTATTTGGGAACAACATTAAACATTGAAAAGTCAGTTAGAAGTCTATTGGAAAATGTATATAAAGATGGTAGAGACTGAGTAGGATATAGGCAGTCATGTTTTAAGAAATGTTATGGTTTGGACATTTATTGTTTAGCAAGACTAAACAACTAAAAAAATTAAATGATGGGAAGTGTCAAGGATTTGTAGTGTTTTGGTCTAAGAGACTAAGTATATTGAAGCGATAGTAGCTGTTAACATTATTAGCTAAGATATCTGTGGAGAAACACCAGAATTTCAAATTCAAAACACGATACCTAATCTTAAAACTGGTGGATTTACCTATCAGAAAAATGTTGTTGGAGAAAAATGTGAAGAATTGAAGGCAGATGTTCTCTGCTGTTTGAGGGTCTGAAGTAGGAAGAAGAGCAAAGGTACCATCAGACCATGGGCTGTAAAGGATACTAACAGAGTGTAGTAATAGAAGATGATAACGGGGATTCAAAAGGGAGGGGATATCAACTGTGTCAGTTATGGTGGAAGTTCATACAGGGAGATAGATTTAAACTTGCAATCTGATGCACATGGGCGACTACAGAACAAATGTTAGTGACGAAACAAAGATGATCAGAGCAGACTGAAAAGCATATGCAGTGGAGAAAGTTGTTTCATAGAAGGACAAAATTAAAGTTAATAGGTATTAGAAAAGTATGATGTTCAAGGATACGCACACACACACACACACACACACACACACACATATATATATATATAGGCTCTATTATAAAATGTAGTATGCTGATAATAATGTGTTGTTTTTTATTTCAGTTAAAAAATAGCAGGAAGGGAATTTTCAGTCCCTATAGTAATTAATATTTTCATTTTAATAAATTAGTTGTTAAAAATAAGTATTACAAGAGACAGTAAAGTACTGTTTTATCTCAAAATACTACTCAAAATGTATAAATTATCTGTACTACTTTCTTGTATTTTTACTGATGAGGTTCTTAGGATATTTATTTATTTATTTATTTACTTATTTATTTATTTATCTATTCATTTATTTATTGTGGTACCGGGGATTGAACCTAGGGGCATTCTACCTCTGGGCTATACCCCCAGCCCTATTTTTTATTCTTTATTTTGAAACAGGGTCTCACTAAGTTGCGGAGGCCTCACTAAGTAGCTGAGGCTGGCCGTGAACCCGGATCCTTCTGTCTCAGTCTCCCAAGTACTGGGATTACAAGCCTGTGCCACCATGCCCAGATATTTAATAAGTCTATTCAGTGGTGACTGACATTCAACTCCTCTTCATTTTAGTAGGGAAAAATGACAACATACAATTGAGCATTATTTATGCAACCTTGCCAGACCAACTGACTGGTTCTTCTGAAGTAAATATAAGACTCGCCTACATTTCATAATTGAGATAAATGTTGTTGATATTGTCCGACTTCGGTCTTTCATGTAGCATATATCGTGAAATTTCTGTACCCACTAATAGAAAATTTCACAATATCAAGCAAAAATATTTTTCACATAAAGTAAGTTAAACAAGGTTTGTTCCCTCCACTTTTCTGCAACTTATGCAAATATTAATTGAATAACTGGAATTTACTAAAACTTTGTAGAACTGTGTTTATCTCATGATTTTTTATGAAGTCTATTTTTCTACTGGAGTAAATGAAGACTATTCATGGTAAATATACAAATGTAAGGTAGGTTTTTTGTTTGTTTTTGTTTTACTTCTCTATCACAAAGCGCACTACTGGAGAAAAAGAATTGAAAACAGAAGTTATATATGGAGGAAGACAGTTCTAGAGAAGACAAGAACGGGACTGAGAATACAAGAGCTTTCACTTAAGTAGAAACTAATATAAGCCATCTTTTGTAACTGGTGAGAATGGAGAGTTTATGGTTTTAGATATAGGTGAATATGGAAATTTGTCAGAGATGAGTAGAGGGAATCGTCTTCTGAAAGTATGTACTAATTGTAGGTTTTATGAAGAAAGGCAATACAGTCAGAGTAACAAAGAGGCATGGAATACTGAAGAGTAGGTAAGATAGGAAGAAATGTGGAATAGTCTTGTGAATATATTAATTAGTAAAAGTGTACTAAGAGATAAGAAAATATTAACATTGTAGGCTGTGCAAGATGGCCACTTGGATTTTTGCTTCATAAGTATTAAATGATACTAATTGATATCTTTGCATTTTTCTCCACACTCCTAGAGCCACCAGTCCTGAGTAGCATGAACTTTCCAAAAAGTCCACAGAACATGCAATTTTTATTATATCTTCATTTGTCATCATAAAAGAATGTCAAAATATTTCTAGAGTAAACTGGAATTAGCACTTCTTGAGCACTGATTGAGTATGTTAATGAACATAGCACGTAGTCTGAATTTATGAACAATTAGAATAAAATTCATTTGATTTGTGATTCCCTCGGTAGTTCTCACATAAGCTTACTCCATTTTTCCAAGACACACATAACTGCCAAGAAAACCTGTCTAAATATATGAAGCATTGCAGAATAAAATACATGATAACTTGATTATCAGTATCAATATTTTAATGATGTCTGACAGGGGTTAGTGCAAAACAAAGAATTAATGTTGACCTGTAAAGGTATCGTACATTTTCTATGATTATCAGGGCATAATTATTTGAACTACCCTCTTTAGTAAGAGGTAAATTTGATACTGCTTCCTAGAAAACAAACCAAGAAAAGAAAATCCACCTAAATTGTTGTTTTAAATCCAATGGAAAATGATCATGACTGTAATTTTATTGATATAGAACCATCTAATTTGTTGGTTGCCTAACAAATTTCCTGAGGCTTCATTATAATTATGAATATTATGTTAATTAATATAGTATAAATAATCTATTTTACTATTTTTTATTATTTATTTTTATTATTTATATTGTATTATTTATTTTATTATATATTTACTATTATTTATTATCTATTTACTATTTTACTATTTTTGATATTTTCTGGGCTTTTTATACCAGTACATTTAAGTATTTGATATGATTTCATCCTATACACACCAGAATATATTTGCCATATGAATACTATGAAACTGATTCATAAGTCACTAATCTTTAAGAGTCATTTACTTGTTAAATACAAGGTCACAATTTTATTGTGTACTCTTAGTTTATGACATATTCCATCAACTTTTCTAGGTGAAGATTGATCTCTATCTTCTGCCTGCCATCTAGATTGTCAGATATATAGTTTTATTAGGATTGACCTGTCAACCATGAGATGTTGTCAGCCACAACCCTGGAAAATAAAAATAGTTTATATTTTTCCCTAGCTCTAAAATGTGCTCAGGCAAATCTTCTAGCAGTTATGCCCCATTATGATAGTCCCCACAATGACCACTCATTTTAGTTCAAGGCCAGCATCCTTAAATTAAATTGAATATTTGTGATATATCATATCTAGCAGGTGAATGTTTCTGTGGTTAGTTGTAATAAGACTTCCCTTAGAATATAAGATGCCACACATCACTGTAAATAACTTACTCTATGTTATAAAAGTTCCATTTTGGGATAATTATTCTCACAAGTTAGATTATATTTTTTCCTATTTTCTCTCAATAGAAATCATTTAGATCTTTGTAGAAATCATTGTTGGGTTTGATAGAACATCTTCTGTTTCTTATATACCAGGCTTAAAATCTGTTATTTTAATTCCTAAGGTAATTACTTAGTATACTTATTATACACTATTACCACATGCAAATAGTCACAGTAGATTTTTATAAAACTTAATAATTAAAATTGCAGATGAATCTTAATTCCTCCATAAGGAACTCATAATTTAATATATATTTCCCTAAAGTCTCTAAAATTCTGTCTGGCAAGAACTGACCATTAAAATGTTTGTCAGTTGTAACAACCAGCATCAAGCAAGAATATAAAGTGTTTTTCGTAGCCTAAAGTCTGAAGCCCATTATCTTGTCCTACCTCCTACTGCATTTTATCCACATTGTATTTTGTTTTAAGCATCTAATTCCTTACTGTAGTCACCTGTGCATACAATCATATACATATGACCTAGTGTACATTGTAGCTCCTTTTCCTTTGATTTTACTAACTAGGCACATAGTGTGTGCTTCTCGTTGTTTTTTTATAGATAAAAAAGTCACCCTGAGATTTTTTTTGGAAAAAATATCAGGGTGACTATTTATCTATTATGTATAAAAGGAATGCCTGAATGAACTATTTAATTTGTGTGTAGTTATTGAGGATGAACTGAGTTCTTGTTTTATGGTAGATTTAGAAGACTGAAAGAATTTAGGGCAACTTCAATGATTTAGGGCAATGTCAGGCTCTTCCTATTGACAAGGAAGAAAAATAATCATGTGTGACTTTAGGAAATGTGGAATGAAATACTCAAGTTGTGACCTCTGCCTGTTACTGTCATTACAACTTCTTACTTTGCTACTTTCCCCACCTTCTGTCTATCCCTATACATATACTTACATCTTTGGACTATCAAGTTGCTATTTCTTTTTCCCAAAGACATTGTGAAGTTTCATCCTCTCTATGAACATTTATTTTTGCCACTCAACCAGTAGACTTCATTCTTTCAGAGGGAGCTTTGTTTTACGCTGTAATTTAGCTCAGAACTTATCCTCTCTATGACAATGTTTTGTTACTTTTTAAAGCGTTCTTCCTATATTTTGCCTTTAATTCTAGAATTATTTATGTATATCCAACTATCTTAATAAATTTATCTGGCTGTTGGTCTAGTATTTCATTTTTTTGAAGGTAGGAACTATATTTTATTCATAAATCTATCAGAAATTAACAGTATTGTTGCATATAAGATTCCCAATAAATATTATTCAATCACCAACTGATTGACTACATATATATATATATATATATATATATATATATATATAATGGAATGGTAATTTCCAAAGGTATTCAGACTAGAGGAAAAGAATGTTAATTTTGTAAGCGATTATCCTTTCTTTCCAAATAAAATACTGCCAACATAGGACCCTAAATGCCACTGGATCATGAATTTAATATATACACAGTTATTATATACTATGATATATAATTTTTAAAATATAACTACTTTAAAATTATTTTTTCAGAAAATATAGATTGCATCCTTGACTTCTTTCAGGCTAAGAACAACCTCTACTTACACAAAGGAGTAGAGCTGAAGTGGTGCTTTGAGGTGTAGACAATAGTGGAGACCCCTGCACTTGCAAAAGGCACAGTGTAATGGTTATCTATGTGATCTTGGGGTTGGAAGCACTGAATAAGTTCTAGTATTTTTATGACTCAGAGCCTTGAAAATAGTAGTACTGGCATTAGGGGATTCAAACTTTATGCTAAAACATCATCTGGCTCACACACACGCACACACTCACAAAATTACTTCAAGACAATTAATTCAAATCTTAGGTCCATGAAGATGAATTAAATATATGAAAATGTGTTGCATGTTAGTAAATAGACTAAAGGATTCTCTTAAAGTGAAATAAATGTTCTTGTCAATAGCATTAATATTAAGGTAAGAAAGAATAAAAAATGACCTCCCAGAATCTACAACAAGTATGCTTGCATTAATCAGATCAAGTCATACTTCTGGGCAAGCAAAATAAGACTGGGGCATGGTGTCATTTTGATTACTGCTAGATGAAAAGCAAAGAATTTTTATACATTTTTTTTATTCTCAACATACATTGTTTGGTTCGCCATAGATTTCTTGAGATTTATATACCCGATTCACTACATGATTCTCATCGCCTTCAGTTTTCAATAGTTCACTGTGTCTGTTAGCTTTTTGACCTCAACATTAGAGTATAGTTCTGCTTACAAATTGCATTTGCCTTCAGGAGTGTGAAAACTAATTTCCTTTAGCTCTAGGCCACCAAAAGACCTCTGCAGCACCGGACCAGCCTCTCCACAGTTAACTGTGAAAGAGGAGAACAGAACATTGAAATATTTGAATCATTGCTAAAATGTTTTATTTCAAGAAAAAATATATTTTGGACATTCTGGAGATTTTCCCCTCAAGTTCCTAAATCAGCAGACAAAAAGGAAATATCAGATATCAAGATGTTTTCCACAGGAGGAATTACATAAAACATTCTCTGTTGGCTAATACTGCAAGATAATTTATTTTTATTTTTTGAGATCACAATAGGAATTTCATTTATTTTTATAATTTTATCAGTGCATTATATTTTCACATCATAATATAGTTCATAGTGATAGTGACATACATGCACAAAGCACTTTGTGAGCTTTCCCCTGGCTCCTTCCCCACTCCCTCCTCTTTTATTAAGTTATAGTAAGAAACTCTAAGATTATGACCCCACATCACCCTTTTTTACAGAAATTCTTTGGCTCAAAATATTTTGTTCAAAATAAAACATTTCTCATGTATTATAGCATGAAGAAAGAACACTGGACTTTCAAGAATGAATGTACTCTATATTCTTCAAACAATTCACAAAGTCCACTTTTCTAAGGAAAATTAGAAAGCCTACCAACAGGATAAGCAGTATCGTGACTATTCTATTTTGGCACCAAACTTGGAGGGAATTAAGGATGTTAATTCATGGTATAAAAAAGGAAAAATAGAGTAATGAAATTGAGTAATGTTTAAATAGCTCATTTTCTGCCATTCTGTAAGGCAACACAATCCCTATTCTTTTCTATTTCTAGTTATCTAATTTATCTCTTTAAATAAAAAATAAAAAATAAATACAACATTAAAATGACCTATATATTAGTCAGAGAAATGGAATGTGAGTGCTTAGCATATTTCTTTCCTGAAAAATGTAATGCAGTGACCTTCTTTAGTAGATATTTTTAGATATTTTAGCTTTGCATAGTGAAATTATTAATACTATATATTTTTCCAAATTTATTCAGAATCATAATGAAGCTGAATGCCTACACACTTGATTTCATGGATTTTGGAGAACAGCCATGACCATGCGAGATGTTAAACTTATCACATAATTTTTGCTTCTTAAAGGTGCATGTGTGTGTTGCTTTTAAGCAATTAGTCAAATGTCTTTGTAAAATGTATATATCTTCACTGAGAAAAAGTAAGTCAAATCTGTAAGTTCATTATTTAAAGCCCCTACCCTTTTCTTCTTGCCAGGAATCCTGCTAATTATAAAGAGCAAAGGTAATGCACTATTGACTCCTATTTCTGGATATTCTGAAACTTCAAATTTTTCGTTGTTTCAATAAATAAAATTTAGTCCACTTCAGTGAAATCAAGGCAGCCCTGATTTTAGGAGTCATTAAAATGACTCCAGGCTAAAATAAAATATATTTTCTACCTCTTCTGCTGATTGGCTATCCTCAACCCTTTCCCCCAAAGTTCCCTGAGATACAGCAAAAAAAAAAAAAAAGAATACTAAGAAGGTTTTATTAAATCCTGAACTAAAACTAATCTTGAGGTATATTTTCCTACTTCTGCTCTCACAAAATTAGATTTGAAACATTATCCTTTATTTATTTTTCCTTTTTAAATAAGAAAAATATTTTCTACAGGTAATACTTTCCTTCTACCCTGTGAAGATCTATAACTTAAGCCTATATTATAATGCATACCATTTTTTAAATTAACATTTTTAGAGTAGTTTTAGGTTTATGGAAAAATAAATGGAAACTACCGAGCTACCATTAACCCTTCCTCCACCCCACTCAGCTCAATACATTTTCCCCTATTAGTATTTTGCATTAGTGAGGCATATTTTCATTTCTTTCTTTCTTTCCTTCTTTTCCTTCTTTCTTTCTCTCTTTCTTTTTCTTTCTTTCTTTCTTTCTTTCTTTCTTTCTTTCTTTCTTTTCTTTCTTTCTTTTTCATCTTCCTCTCTTTCTCTCTCTCTCTCCCTCCCTCCCTCCCCCCCTCCCTCCCTCTCCTTCTTCCTCTCTTTCTTTCTTTTTTTAACTAGGGATTGAGGGAATGAACCTAAGGGCATTCTATCTCTGAGCTACACCCCAGCCCTATTTTATTTTTTGCTTTGAAACCGGGCCTCACTAAGTCTGTGCACTGCTGGCCTCAAACCTGTGCTCCTCTGTCTCAGCTTCCCAAGTACTGAGGTTAAAAGCAATCACCACTGCACACAGCTGGCATTTCTTAAAATTGATTAAGCAATTATAGATACATATCTTAAAAGTCCATAGTTTACATTAGAGTTTACTCTTCATGTTGTACAGCTCTGTGGGTTTTGTCAAATGCATAATGTCATGTGTTTACCATTACAGTATCCTAAAAAATAGTTTCATCGCTTGAGCTCTCCCCACTAAAAATCCTGGCAATCACTGATTTTTTAATTGCCTCCATAGGAATGCTTTATAATCCACTTGAGAGAAATTGAGGTATCTTGATTTCAGGAGTCATTAAGATGAATCCGGAAGCCTAAAATAAGATATTTTTTCATGTATTTTTCTAACTGGATACGTTCACACCTTTTCCTTATCCAGAATGTCATGTATTTGGAATCATTTAGTATGAAGGCTCTTACTCTGGCCTTGTTCACTTAGCAATACGCATGCTCTTCCATGTCTTTTCATGATGCGAAAGCTCCTTTCTCTTCACTGCTGAATAATGCTGCATTTTACAGATATACCATTTTGTTTATTCATTCACATAGTGTTGCTTCTGGTTTTTGACAGTTTTGAGTAAAACAGATACAAATATTCATCTATGAGCTTTGTGTGGATATAAGTTTTTAACTTATTTGATAAATATCTAGGAATGTGACTGCTGTGGCATACGGTAAGTCTATGTTTAGCTTTGTAAGAAAATAAATTCAAGCTGGGCATGGTGGCACACGCTTGTAATCCCAGTACTTGGGAGGCGGAGACCGGAGGATCCGGGTTCGCGGCCAGCCTCAGCTACTTAGTGAGGCCCTCCGCATCTTCGTGAGACCCGGTTTCAAAATAAAGTATAAAAAATAGGCCCGGGGGTGTAGCTCGGAGGTAGAACCTGGTCCCTGGGTTCAATCCCCAGAACCGAAAAATAAATAAATAAATAAATTCAAATGGATAAAAGACTTAAATGTAATACTTGAAACTATCAAACTATTGAAGAAAATCAGAAATTTCTTCAGGACTTTGGAATGCACACAGATTTTTTGGACAAGATCCATAAAGCACAGGAAACAAAATAAAAAATATAAGATGAAATTATATCAAACTAAAAAAGCTTCTGTACAACAAAGAAAACAATCATCACATTGAAGAGATAACCTACAGAATCAGAGAAAATAGGTACTCATTATATATCTGACAAAGGGTCGATATCCATAATACATAAGAAACTTAAAAAACTCAATAGCAAAAATATATAAAGAAATAATAATCTATGTTAAAAGGGATAATCGACCTAAATACACCTATCTTAAAAAGAAGACATACAAATGGCCAAGAGATATATGAAACCATTATCAATATTACTAATCATCAGGGAAACGCAATCCTCCAACTAGGCATATATCAAAAGGAGAGGAAACCAGTATGTCAAAGAGACATCTGCATTTCCATGTTCATTCAGCACTAGTCACAAGAGCCAAGAAATAGAAACAATTTATGTGCCATTAACTGAACATCTGAGAAGAGAAAATGTGTTATTTGGCTAAAAAAGAAAACAAAAAATTGTCTTCTGCATGTGGATGAAACTGGAGATCATAATGTTAAATGAAATAAACTAGGGACAAAAAGACATATACCACCTGATCTCACGCATTTGTGGAATCCATCAACGTTATCTCACAGAAGTTGGAGTAGAATGACAGTTACCAGAGGCTGGGAAAGATGGGGGTAGAGAGGGATGGGGAGAAGTAGATCAATCAGTGAATACTAGGTTATAATTTGATTGGGGTAAGGAGTTCCAGCGTGCTATTGCACAGTAGGTTGACTATAGATAAAGATCAGGTACTACATAATTCAAAAAGCTAGATGAAAGGACTTTGAATGATTTTACCATGAAAAAATTATAAATGTTTAGGAGATAAATATGTCTAAGCTACTTTAAACAAATGTAAATACAATATATAATATAATATAATAATATATATAAAATATCAATTGGTACTACATTGATATGTAAAATTTATGTTTTTATGTATCAGATATAAAGTAAATTAAAAAATTAGAAGAAAAAGAAGCCACCAGACTGTCTTACAAAATGGTTGTACCACTTTGGAATCCTGCCAACATGAGTGAAATCTCGTGTTGCTCCCTTCTCACAACACTTGGTGCTCTCAGTGGTTTTGTATTTACATCATTCTCATGGGTGCATACTGGTAACTCATGGCTTAATATGTAATTACTTAATCATATATAATGGTGAGCATATCTTCATATGCTTATTTTCTCTCTATCTAACTCCTTAGGCCAGGTACTTAATAACATCCTTTCTCCTCTCTTAGTGATTTTTTTTGTTTTCTTTTGGTTAAATTTTAACAGTTCTTGTATATTTTATGTCTATGTCTTCTCTAAAGATGTGTTTTGTAAATATTTTCCCCCAGATTTTAGTACATATCCTAATTCTTTTAACACTGTTCTTCCCAGAATATAAGTTTTTAGTTCAGTTTATCGATTTTTTCTTCCATAGATGCTGCTTTTGGTTTTTGTATATAAAAAGTCTTCACCAAACCCAAGGTTACCTGGAGGTCTTTTATTTTGGATTCCAAAAGTTTTACAGTTTTTGAGTTTTAACATTTAGGTCTATGATGCATTTTAAGTTTGCTTTGTGAAAGGTTTTTTGTTTTACTATGATTCATTCCTTTTTTTCCTACTATCAAATAATCTACAAGAGAATAGAGAGCATGTTCTATTTTTTATTTTATCCCTAAAATTATGGTCTATTTTTTGGCATAAAAAACTTAAGATTAAATGAATGGAAGAAATTGTAGTATGTACATGAGTCAATTTTATAATTATAATATTTGATTTTAATTTCTCATTGTATCACTTATATTTCATACTTTTTCTGTTTGAAATGATTTGACAAATTGCTCAGTATTTCACATTTATTCTGAGAAAGATATCATAGAGAAAATATTTTATGCACTAAAAATAATTTATTCCTAAGTACTACATTATATATTTTTATTTGGCATTTCTGTTTTAAAAAGAAGAGATGTAAATAAATTATGCAACCCAAAACAAAATCAGTTAAACCAGATACTTATAATAACATTTACAATATAAAAATGTCTGCAATCTTTGAATATTTATTTATCGAATATTTGTAACATTTTATTTTTAAAAGAAAATAATTTCTTCATGGAGTATATCACAGTTATCTGAATATTTTGATAATATTTATTTTATGAAAATAAAATGCAGATTTATGCCAATTATACACATAAATTATGTTCCAGCTCATCTGCAATCATCCAGATATACTTATGCTTAGACATGACAAAATTAAACTGCACATTTCAGAGATTACTGCTTTTGTCACCAGTTTGTTTATTAACATTTAAGCTTATAAACAAAGAAGTAAAACAATATTAAAATGTCTTACATTTCAATATCATAAAATTAGCTTCAGATAGCCGTATTAGGATGTTCTCAGTAATTGTAAAAGGTCTTATATAATTTAAAATGCCTCTAAACAAGGCAACAGAGACTACTTAAAAGGACAGTTCAACAGTACACAGCAGCTAAGGAATGTGGAACCATCTTGATTGGAATTAAAATGGATTAAAATCTGTACAGGCTAAAGTCCAGATGAGCAGCACAGTTTTTTTTATTATATAAAGCAACTCACTATCACTATGAGCTACATTATGATGTGAAATTATAATGCACCAATAAAAGTATAAATAAATAAATAGATAAAGCAACTCATACTCTATTGAAAAAATGTAAAAAGCATAGCACTAATGTACAATACTCTAAGAGATACATTTACACATTTATCAAAATTCTACATGTTAAAAAGAAAAATGTTGATTCAATATTAGTTTTTAAGTTGTCACACCCAATTGTATTCATGATCAGCATAAAGTAGTATTATATTTAAGTTAAAGAAAACATTTATGATATGGATTAAAGAGAAATAGCTTTTCCCTAGAAATTAGTTTTGTGCACTACTAGAACTTTTCAGGGAAAAGATATGTGATAGCATCAATTGACATGTTTATGCATATAGTATAATCATTTTTTCATATTTTTGTAAGATATCCCACATGTGGGTGATACAAGTGTGCATGTGTGTGTCTCTGTATGCTAATTGGCTGAGGGTATAGCCCCAGGGATAGAACCCCCCTCGGTTCAATCCCCAGTATCACACACCCAAGTGTGTGAGTATGTGTGTGTGTGTGTGTGTGTGTGTGTGTGTGTGTAATGGTATCAAGCCTGAGCTGTATTACCCAATGGCCATATGTAGATATCAAAGCTATTCCAAATCAGGATGTGTATTTGTCAGAATTTTCACAGCTCTATTATAAAAGACTTGACCATATAACTTAGAGGAAGGAATATTTATTTTCTCACAGTTTGGAGATTTGAGTTCAGTCCATGTGTGGCCTGGTACCATGGATCTCAGGGCATGGCTATGGGAAGCAGAGAGAGGGAGAACACAAAGCTTTGTTCCTCACATCATGGAGGCCAGAAGCAAGAGAGAGAGCAAGGGAAAGAGGAACCCTATATAGCGTTCCTATATAGAAAGAGGAACCCTGGGCTCCAAGGCCACAGCCCAGGAGCCCACTTTCTCCTGCCACACCCTACTAGCCTGGATCAACACCCAGGTAAATCCATTATAATAGATTTATCCACTGCTGGGATTACAACCCTCATGACTCAATTACATCAACTCAAACACCACTTTATGAGCTCTCCAAGGGGCCGTTCTATATCTAACTGAAAGAGGATGCAAACAATACAAACTAAATTTGAAGAAACATGTGGTATACATCAATTACTAAAATTTATGTTGATTACATATTGATAAAATAATATTTTGTATAAATAGGCTAAGTAGAATATTATTAATATAAATTTTACTTGTTTCTATTGACTTTACTTGATGTAGCTACTAGAAAAATTAAAATTACATATGATATTGCATTATATTTCTAGTTTAAAGCTTTCATATGGTAATAACATTTTCAAAGCCTATGGATCATCCATACAAGTCATAGGCTCTAGAAGATTTAGGGCAATTCTAGACCAATAAGTAATGGTAGCAGTTAATAAATCTTTCTCTTAATGTATCACTATTAATATGATTCAGCTCACTGCCATCTGTCTACTTCTTGTCATGTTGCTGTAAATTGTCTCCTATATCTTCAGTGTTTTCCTTTTCCTTTTGGTTTCTACGTTCTCATAGTAGTTCCTCCTTTGTTATTATTTTCCTACATAAGAAAAACTTAAATCTCTCTCCTTCAATGCCTGGCCTTACTGCAAATGTTTAAATAATTATTATTATTTTTTTAGTTTTCATGCTTTCAGAAAAAGAAACATCTGATTGATGTCTTCTAGCTAAGGGTTATTGAAAGTCACTGGCTTCTAAATGCATTGAGATTTCATGAGTAATGCTGCAAATTTGTTTGATTTCTTAGCTGTAGACAGATATATTACATTTTTCTTATTTTCACACATAACTTCAGAAATTCAAATACCCTATATTCTTGCATTCTGTATTACTCCAATATGATAATATATCTAAAAGACTTAACTTTTCATACTATTGCTGTGTATGAAATTAAGTACATCAAACCACATGGCCTAAATGAATATGAATTACATCCTAGTTTCCAAGCGTAACTTACTTGCATACCTCTGGTTCAGGGTGTCTCAATGCATTGCATTCAAGCTCTCAGGCAGAGCTATGGTGTCATCTAAAGACTTGAATGGGGGAGGATTCAGTTAAAATATTATTTGCATCATTATTGTCTCACGGCTGGATTGAGGGGCTCAGTTCTTCTTCCCATTGTCCATAAGGCTTCTGCTATGCTATCACCTTTAGTACTCCCCACATGGTAGCCTACAGCATGGCAATAAATCTACCAAAAACCAACAGAGAGAAAAGGATTCCAAGACAAAAATTGTATGTATGTCACTATCACTATGAACTACATTATGATGTGAGACTATAATGTATCAACAAAAATATAAAAAATACAATCTTTGCAAAACCTAATTTTGTATGACATCATTACTTCTGCTGTAAGACAAATCAGTAGAAACTTAAGTCTGTGTTGATTAGGTCATTCCATTGCTTAAAATGATCCAATGATTAGTCACTTTCAGAATGGCAAAGGTGGTAGGTTTTCTCTCATTTGTGGAAGCTAGAGAGAAAATAGGAAATATAAGGGACTTTAAATGATTAAAGGATAAATGGGTAGAGCAGTTGAAGGGAGTTTGGTGTGAGAGTTAGGGAGGGGAAGAGGGAGGACTGGTGAAGGAAACCCTTCAAATAATACTATGGCAATATGTGAATCTATTATTACCAATCTCAATAACTTGTGTGGGCAAGGAGGAAGAGGGAACAGGGTGGGATGTGGAGGGAAATACACAAAGAGCTGTGTGCATGTAAGCTTTCAACACATCAAACCTCACTATGTGGTCTAATTGCAATGCACCAATAAAATAAAATTTAAAAATATTCCAATGATGTTTCATTTTACTTTAATTAAATTAACATTTATTAGACTGGCTAAAGTCTACAAATCACCTTACACCATCACAATGACCTTCTAATTGCTTGATGTGTTAGTCTATTTGTGCTTGGACAACAGAATACCTGAGACTGGATAATTTGTAAAAAAACAGAAATGAGTTCTCTTAAAGTTCTGGAGGCTGGAAATCTAAGATAAAGGCACCATAAGGTTCTGCATCTGACGTAGACCTAATCTCTGCTTCTAAGATGGTAGCTTGAATGCTGCATCTTACAAAGAGAAGGAACATTTTGTCCTCACAAGGCAAAGGGAGAGAAGGGTGAATTCCCTTCATGAAGCATCTTAATAAGGACAAGTGATTCATGAAGGTGGACCCCTCTTGACTCAATCCATCCCCAAAGGCCAGACATTCCAATGCTTTTGCATTGGGGATTATATGAATTCTAGGCAAGACAAAACCATTTAAGCATAGCACTTGACAATGCTTATCTTTGCTTGCTGTATAGTATTTCCATCAATTTGCCCCTGTCATAAAAATATGTTTGCCCTAACATCAGATGCCTGGCTCCTTCTGGACAGCAGATAATATATTTAAAATGATCTCCACAAACAGATCTTCAATTCATCGCCCCATCTGAAACAGCTAAGTCACTATCTATACCATCATCATTTTAATTCTTTATAACATACTTAGTGATATGAGATTTTTCCATTTTATTTTATGGATTATAGTATATAGAGAATTTTATTTTTATTTTTGTGGTACTGGCAAGTGAACTCAGGAGCATTATACCTCTTAGCTGTCATTTTGAAACAGGATCTGGCTAAATTGCTGAGGCTGGTCTTAAACCTCTGATCCTCCTGTCTCAGTCTTCCAAATACTGAGATTGTAGTCATGGGCCACCACACCTGACTTATATAGAGATTGTTCTAGATAGTAATGCATAATTTATTTAATGAAATCTATATTCTCAAAGCCAAAAAAATGTGATTGTCATGGGTGCAATTTCACAGTTCTTGTGAAAGAAAGAAAGAAAGAAAGAAAGAAAGAAAGAAAGAAAGAATTCAGAGAAAATACCAGAGGAAGGTATTTCATATGCAAGATTTATTGCAGAGAAAGTACACTTTCAAGGGCTAGAGATAATCCCAATCAAATGGTTAGAGACCCAGAGTAGAGGTGATAACATCAGATTATATCTTCTTTTGGTTCCTGTCTTGCTGAGTTCATTTGATAGACAGGAATAACTGACAGGAGGGCTTATATAATCATTTTAATCACACACCTGTGCCTACCCATAACCACCCACAGGAATCCCATGGTGGGGAGAGCAAAACCCCAATGCTAATGATATGATAAAAGCATGATAACTAGGTAGGGGACAACTTGGTCATCCTTTGGGCCCCTTCTCTGCAGGTCCACCCTGGTGCATGGCCCTGAAGTTCCCCTGAGCTCTTAAAAAATGTTTTAACCACAAGTTATCCATCAGATCTAAGAGTGTTACAGCATGGAAAGGCTTAGAGTAGGGTCTGTAGGCGTAAGGGTAGGTTCTTGGTGGTCTCCAAGGTTGGAAATTTCCAGCAGCATGACCCCAGTGCTTATGTCTACCTAGCTTCCCAACATGATCATAACATCTGCTAATAATAAAACATGAGAAGCTTTCTCAGAATGCCAAGTAAAAAACAAACACATGAAACTAAAGAGAAGTAAGATTACAGGTTAATAAGTATAAAAACAGACAAGCACTGTTGAAACAAATAAAGAAGTCATCATTTTATCATCTTCCAATTTCTACTTTGGACAGATCCTACCACAACACCAGAAGCTTCAGTGCTGGCAGGCAGAGATTGCAATGATACTCAATACCTTCAGGGTGGTGGAGTCTACTGGTTTTTCACTCTGGGGAAATAGTACTATTCCAACAAAGGCAGTGAAAGTATTGTAATGAGTATCCAGAATATCAGGGACAAAGGTAAGTCAGGTACTTGAGCCAAGGTACAGATGCAGCTCCTCCTGCATTCTACTCTTTCAAAATAAGGCACAAATTCCTCTCCATCTGTGGACCTAAAATCTAGAAACATCACTTGCTTCTCAGGTATGATAACGGTACAGAGGTCAATAGTTACTTTTCTGATTCTACTACAAATTCTGTTAGTAATGCTTTAAAACTCGATAGTATAACATTTTATTTAACAGGGTGGGGTATTTTATTCTAAACAAAGATTGTAGGTTTAAAGTATTAAAATAAGATTAGATTAATAAATTCACTCCTTGTCCCAGTGAACATTCTCACTGCTATAATCGAAAACAACTGACCACATAGCTTAGAGGAAGGAAGATTTACTGGAGATCTCAAAGTTTCAGTCCATATCTGGCTGGGTTACATCTGCGGAGCTCAGGACATAGCAGTGGGAAGCAGAGAGAGGAAGAGAGCAAGGGCTCTGCTTTCACATCACAGAGGCTGAAAGCAAGAGAGAGCAAACACACGAGGGGATTCAAAGACAAAAGCACAGTCCCTAAGGCCACATCTCCAGAGACCCACCTTCTCCAGCCACACTCCACCTGCCTAGGTAACCATCTAGTAAGCCCATCACAATGGATTTGCACATTGATGAGATTACAACCCTCATGATTTAATTACATGAACTCTGACCATTAGTACATGAGATATCCAGAGGATATTCTGTATCTGACCATAACACAGTGCATATAATTAGAGTAAGTCCCCCTGGACAATCTCCCTTCCGTCACATAAACAGTTTAAAAATGGGAATAACACCAGAGGTGAAAGTTATCAAGCCTTTTTAAACTTCTTTTTTTTTTTTTGCAGTACTGGGGATTGAACCCAGGGGTGTTCTACCTCCGCACTACACCCCCGGCCCTATTTTTTATACTTTATTTTGAAACCGGGTCTCACAAAGTTGGAGAGGGCCTCACCAAGTAGAGAGAGAGAGAGAGAGAGAGAGAGAGAGAGAGAGGGAGAGAGATACAGGGAGAGAGAAAGAGCTGAGGTTGGCCGCGAACCTGGATCCTCCTGTCTCTGCCTCCCAAGTACTGGGATTACAAGTGTGCACCACCACATCGGCACCTTTTTAAACTTCTATCTGCTACAGTTGATTCTACGACCTCTATGATTTATATCTCTTGATTATGCAGAATAGATTCCATCTTTCTCAATTTCTCCAGTCTCATCCTATTACAACTTCAGTATTTGTTTTTGTTTTTAACAGTTGTTGAGACAAATTCTAAATGCAATCCATTCATTACTATCCTTGGGCAGGTTTACTTTCCATCAATGGACCTGCATATCTAAAGAGAAAAGGTTATTTGGCCCCAAAGCATTTTGTGGTGGTACAGATAGTAAAACAGCTGTAGATAAAACCAAAAGCAGAAAATGGAGAGAATAAAGAGTCAGTTGTCCAACCTTGTTATGATATTCAGTCAGAAATATTCAAATCAGAGTTTCTTCAAGGTTGCAAGAGCTGGGAATAAACCCCCATGACCCTCAGCCCTGATCTGGGCTTTTTTGTTCCTTTCTCTGGATTCTTAACTCTGCCCTCTGGGTTTTCACATTTACTCTCTGGTTCTCATTTTTGCCCTCTATTCTCTTTCATTTTTTTTGGGTGGGGGCTAGTGATTGAAGCCAAGGCTCAAGGTAATTCTAACTCTGAGCCACACCCCAGCCCTATTTTATTTCTTATTTGGAAACAGGGTCTCACTAAGTTGCTGAACATCTCACTTAGTTTATGAGGCTGGCTTTGAACATGCTATGAACAAGAATTTTACTAACAATATCTGATCTCAAGTTCAAAATATTAGTAATGGAAACAAAGCAATAGTAATAAAAACATCATAGTATTGGCACAAAAATAGACACATAGACCGATGGAACAGAATAGAAGACTCAGAAACAAATCCTCAAGTTCATAGGCAGTGAATTTTTTATAAAGGTTCCAAAAGCATATGCTGAAGAAAAAACAGCCATTTCAACAAATGGTGTTCGGAAAGCTGTTTATCCATTTGTAGAAGAATGTAATTAAACCCCAATATTTCTCCCTGCAAAAAAGTCAACACAAGATGGATCAAAGGCCTAGAAATTAGAACAGAAACTTTGAAACTGCTAGATGAGGGCATAGGACCGATGTTCCAACATATATGTACTGGTAGAAACTTCCTCAATGAGAACCTGCAAGCTCAGGAAATTAAAACAAGAATTAACAAACGGGATGGAATTAAATTAAAAAGTTTCTGTGCAGTGAAGGAAACCATCTAGAGTCTACAGAGAGAGCCTACAGAATGGGAGAAGATCTTTGCTACCTATCCCTTTTATAAAGGACTAACATCTAGAATATACAAAGAGCTTAAAAATCTTAACACTAAAAAACAAATAGCTCAATCAAAAAGTGGGCAATTAAACTGAGCAGACACTTCTCAAAAGAAAAAATAAAAGTGGCCGATAAATATATCAAAAAAAGTTCAATATCATTAGCAACCAGGGCAATGCAAATCAAAGCCTTCCTGAGATTTCATCTAACTCCAGTCAGAATGGCACCATCACACCACAAAAATAATAAATGCTGGAAAAGATAGGGGGAAATAGAAACACTTATACACTGTTGGTGTATAAGGACTGTAAATAAGTACAGCCACTATGGAGATCAATGTGGAGGGTTTCTCAGAAGATTGGGAATGGAATGACCACATGACCCAGTGATATCACTCCTGGACATCTTTCCAGAGGAATTGGAGTCAGAATATTATATCAATACATGCATATCCATGTTTATAGCAGCGCAATTCACAATAGTAAAATTATGGAACCAGTCTAGGTATCCATCCAAAGATGAATGGATCACAAAACTGTAGTATATAAACACAATGGAATTTTACTCAGCCATAAAGAAGAAAAAAAAATCATGTTATTTGTAGGAAAATGGATGGAACTTGAGAATATTATGCTAAGTGAGATTAGCCCGTCTTAAGGAATGAATAGTTGTATGTTTTCTCGTATATGTGGAAGCTAGATAGAAATTAGGAAACAAGGGTAACCTCAGGTAGAATGGCAGAGGCCCCAAAGGAGTGATAGAGCAGTTTAGGGGAGGGAGGAGAGGGGACAGAGACATAAACAATGTTACAGTTGAAATAATGCAAAGTACATACAAAAAATTACCAATTCCAGTCTCAAAGATATGTATGGGGAGAAGCAAGGAGGGGGGCGACCCAGAGAAAAGTGCTCTAAGAGTTATGTATGTCCCAATCACTCTGTGCCTCAGTATGATGTATAATTACAATGCACCAAATAAAAGTATAAAAATATATATATAAAAATAAGTAAAAAATAAAATAAGGTTTGGAGTGTAGCTCAGAGGTAAAATGCTACTTGGTTCCATCACCAATATAAAAATAAATAAATAAATAAATATATACACATGAATATATATTTATATTTAATATACATAAATAAATACTAGAATGGAAATGTCCTTGAGGCCCAAAGGTGAGACAGCCACAGTAGGCCAAAGCCAGCAGGCTAAACCCAGCTGTGACTTGACCATTTTTTGCTGTGACCTCACCAGGAGCCACTGTGAGGGAGTCTCAAGCACTGGCTATAGAAGACCCTAGACACAGCTGGTTTTCTCACCATAAGTACAGGGAGCTAATGGTTGGTGACCCATTGGCCTAAAAGATAGTTAGCTCATTTGGCAGTTTGGTGGCTTTGGATCTGATTTGTTGGTTTGGGTTTTTGGCTTTGTTGTTTTGTGTGTGTGTGTATGTGTGTGTGTATGTGTATTTGGGTTTGTTATTTTGTTGTACATTTGTTTTGTTGTACATTTGTTGTTGTTTTGTTTTGTAGTTAGCATGGTTAATTGCTGTTGAGGCTTTCGATGTCCAGAGCTAGGAGAGAGAATAGTGAGGCGAGTCCTGGCCTCTCAGCCAGCTCTCCCTGTGAGGATGCCCTCAAGGTCATTATGAGATCCTGAGGGACATTGGTGAGGGCAGCTTTGCCCAGTTCCTACTGGCCTGCCATCTTCTCACTGAGACAGAGGTGACTGTGAAAGTCTTGTCTAAATTCAGGAATATGCTCCCCTGCATTATGTCTGAACTGAATATACTGAGGGTGATGGAGCACCCAAATGTGATCCAGCTGTTTCAGATTGAAGACACCACCAACTATGTCTACCTGGTGATGGAGCACCTCAGTGGGGGGCAGCTGCCCACTGGCATACAGGAGGAGGAGGCCCGGCAAACAGATTCTGTGTACAGTGTGCTACTGCCACAGGAGAGCCTTGCATGCAAGGCCATGAAGCCAGAGAACATCCTGATGGATGAAGAAGACAATGTCAAAGTCATTGACTTTGGGATGAGTGGCAGGGTCACGACTGGGGAGAAGCGAAGTCCTTCTGTGGTACTCTCCAGTTCTGTGTCCCTGAGCTCTACCACTGGGAACAATATGACTGTGACATAGACATCTGGGACCTGGGTGTTCTCCTCTACTTTATGCTCAAGGGATGCCTCCCCTTTAATGGCACCATCGTTGAGGAGCTTCAGGAGCAGGTCCTGCAGGGAAGGTACAAGATGCCCTCTCCCCTTTCTACCAATGTACAAAGCATCATTCATCAGTCAGTTGTTGACGGTTGACCAAACCCAGAAGCTGACAACTGACCAAATCCTGGGGCACCTATGGCTGGGCCAGGATGAATATTCATCAACTCCTCTTTAGCCACTTACCAAACACCCAAACCACATGATCATGAGTCATAGGTTACCTGGGTTATGACCCACACCAAACCTGGATGTCTCTGTTGAACAGAACATTTGACAACGCTATGGCTACTTACCTAATTGTCCAACACAGGGCCAGCTGGGGTGCAGGGTATGCATTCCAGGTTAGGCCCAAGCATCCAGGCATTGGACTACCTCCAGCCCCAGAAGATTCTTCTGCCTTCACTCTCCCTCCAAAATGGAGAGCCAGCAAAATTGTTCTTCCAGCCCTCTGAGTATTTGATGGCTGAGAACGTGCAGTTGGAGCAGAAGCAGGGTAGAAAAGAGAGCCTGCCTGTCATTCCCCTGTGCAATCTTCAGGGCAGTAGAGATAGCCTACCTTGCATTCCCCTGCACAGGCCCTGGGAGAGTAAAGAGACCCTGCCTGTCATTTCCCTGTGCAGCATGGAGGAGAATAGAGAGAGCCTGCCTTCAGGAGAGTAGAGACTGCTTCCCTGCTGTTTCCTTGCACAGCCCAGAGGAGAGGAGAGAGAGCCTGTGTGCCTGCCATTCCACTGCGTAGCCTTGAGGAGAGGACCCCCACTCCCAGCACAGCCCCCCAGCATGGCCTTGCGTCTCCCCAGGCCAGCTTGTCCTCCCAGGATCTACTGGCATAAAAGACTTTCCCTCCATCCCGCACCCCCGTGTGAGCTGTGGCCTGTACCCACCTGCAGCGTGTATCCAGGACAACATCTGGAGCTGGAAGTGGGTAACCTAGAGAATTGTGACCCGATCATAAGAACATGTCGCTACTGCATGATGGCCCCAAAGATCCACCCTGGATCCAAACAAGTAGCTCCTGTGAAAGGGAAGCAGTGCCCTGGACTATTTAATAACAAGATGTCTTCAGGGAAAGCAGACCACTGAGATGGATAAAACCAACTCCCAGAACCCTGGCTACAGCCAGAGTTTACTCAGACAGCTGCTGGAGGGAAGTGTTTAAACTGCTGGGAGCTTCTCCACAGGGATTCAAGTCCTGAGGCCATCTGGAACTTCCTGGAGACCAGGACTACTCTGCCCCCACCTGGGAGGAACTTCAGAGACTGTTTTTTTCCTGGGAAACTTCCCTTTTCCCTGAGATGATTCTTTAAAAAATTCTGTTTCTCATGAATCTTATAATAAAAGTGACGTTCTTAAAAGATGAAAAAAATTATCTGCCCCCAGTACATATTATGTTGGTGCAGATAGAAAAACAGTTATAAATAAATTAAAACCAAAAGCAGAAAATGGAGACTAAAAAGAGTCAGTGGTCCAACCTTGTTATGATATTCAGTCAAGAATATTCAAATCAGAGTTTCTTGAATGTTTCAAGAGCTGGAAATAAACCTGCATGACTAAACTCTGTGATCTAGGCTCTCCATTCCTTTTTCTGGATTCTCAACTCTGCCCTCTGAGTTCTCAGTTTCACTCTCTGGTTCTCATTTCTGCCCTCTATCCTTCTGTGTGTGTGTGTGTGTGTGTGTGTGTATGTGTGTGTGTGTGTGTGTGTGCGTGTGCGCTAGGGATTGAACGACACCCCCAGACCCAATTTATTTTTTATTTGGAAACAGGGTCTGTCTAAGTAGCTGAGAGGCTAGCTAACTTGCTAAGACCGGCTTCAAACTTGCTATTCTCCTGTCTCAGACTCCCAAGTACTGGGATTACAAGTGTGTACTACCACAGCTGGCTCTCTATGCTCTTGTTTATTGTCCAAATGAAAGCAAAAAGAGATAAATTGAGGAAAGAACTATTAAACCATTATCAGTTAAAGGAATCAGAACTTGATGATTTGGGGAGCGCTCAGCCTAGTTTAGGATA
The DNA here is from genome assembly GCA_004027185.1 of Glis glis. Classification (NCBI taxonomy): domain Eukaryota; kingdom Metazoa; phylum Chordata; class Mammalia; order Rodentia; family Gliridae; genus Glis; species Glis glis. The sequence goes on along the minus strand of PVJS01000608.1, from coordinate 28,700 downwards.
TCCACTGTCTATAAAATGTGCTTGGGAGAGAAAAACAACACTCTGATTGAACAACCATTCACTACTGCCTCAGAAGGAGGAAAAGGTCAGAGTTTTTTCAAACACAGGAAGAGCTCTTTGAGGAGATTAGTTCTTTGATTCATGGATTGTCTCAGACATCTCAGCAGCAGCCACCTGTAGAGATGGGATTATCCAGGAAAGATCTATGGAGGAGTCCCTTTTCTAATGCAGTGACTCCACATGACATACATGAGCAGACCACAAGGTTCTTGAGAATGTTTATACCACCTAAAGCACTGACAACCTGCATTAAAAAGGACAGAGATAACTCGGCATGAAAAATGGCTGTTGGTTTCCCCAAATTCTGCAGACGGAAAATAGGATAAAACTATTCAGCTGCAAATGTGCTATCTTTCAAAGAAAAGGAAGGGTAGCTGTGGGGTGGAGATGTGGGCCCAGAGGGCAGAGCCATAAGCCACAGAGCATTATTTTTAGACCTTGAACCCTAATAGAATGTCTCTGGCTGGCTTCCAAAATTTCTGGGGACTGGTGGCTTTACATTTTCTCCCATTTTGGATGGATATGTCTTTGACTGTTCCCCTCTGCCTGTACCATCATCATACCTGTAAAGCAATTGCCTCATTTTCTAGGTTTACAGATCCACAGATAGAGAGGAATTATGCCTGAGGATGAATAATAGCCTAAACTTTAGCCACACCTGACTGCATTGGAATTCTAAATTTTTATTTTATTCATTGTGAAACATCACATGATGATTTCCTCTTGATTGAGGACTAATAGTGCAATTGCTGCCAAAGTATGCAATATATTTCAATAATTTCCTCCCTCATTCATAATCCATCTCAAACATCTGTGGGAAAGTTAAAGTCAAACAGACAAAGGCAGATTGAAATGCCTAAAACACTGGGCTGAGAGGACATGAAAGAGCAAACTACAGTGAATGTCTACTTTCAAATAAACTTTTCACCCTATGTAAGATGGACATTCTTTTCCCTGCACATATTGAGACCTCACCAGGCCCTAACTTGCTACATCCTGTAGTTTATATGCTGAGAGCTATAGTTTTCATTAGAGCAAAACATTATAATCTTTCAGATACCCACCAGGGTCATCCCCCCCACTCCCTTTCTTTCTCTAAAATGGCTTTGTTCTTGTCCTTTTCCCCTCCCTCTGAGAACTGCTTTGTGAATATTCTTTAAATTATCCAGTATCTTTCTAACAAAACAACTCGCTACCCTGCCAGCATCAATCTAAATTCTTTAAAAATAACTCATATAATCCCCCTTCCCACCTGTGATTTTTGCCTTTTAAACTTGTTTGAAATTTGTTCAGACCCTGGAGGACATGTTCAGCCTGTCTGAATCTGTATCTCCTAAGTTGCAACTCTGATCGGACCAAATAAAGTCTCTTTATTTCTTAGTCTGTTTGTACCTCAGTTTCTCTTGAGGCCACACAGGTCTGTGATTGCTTTACTATTAAACAAATTGAGAACTTTGACATGGAATGAAATAGTCCTGCTATGATTGATATTTCTTTATATTGTTCTTCTGTTACTCACCCTGATTCATGATTCTGGTTAATGATATGACGTTGGCTGTTTTCAGTGACTGAACTAGAAGGAAATTTCTAATATGATCATGTTATCTGACAATATTCTGAGAAAGACAACTTGAGAAACTGTGAAATGTCTTTTCACTACTGGTGTCAGAGAGGAGCCCTAGAGTTAACTTCTAGAGTTGCAAGCACACAGACACACACACACACACACACACACACACACACACTCACAAATTCACGCAACATATGTCCCCTTATAATATTATATCTAAAAAGGTAAAATTATATGCCTAGCAAAAATATAATATTACTAATACCTAAATTTAAGTTGATTAAGGGACAAAGGGTTGCTTATCATTTGTTTCCTATGAAGGAAAGATAAAGTGAAATATATTTTACAATACTATACAGAGATTTTTAGTCTATGAGAAAATAGAAAGTATCAACTCCTCAGAAGCAATCCGAAATGGAACACACTTCTCAAAATACCACATGGAAGTGTTAGAAATGTTGAAAGCAGTGGAAATTGTTATGGTGTAGTCTCCTGTGAAATTGAGCAATGCATATTCTCCAGCTTACAAAGAAGAATAAAATAGATCAATGCCAGTCAGAACCTAAAGTCTGCAGTGCTATCAGGTTAGAAGAATAAACAAAATATATTACACTGTTGCTATGTGAACAATTCCTCTCAAATGTGAGGGATTTTTTTAAATATAAATTCAGCTAAAACTATCAGCATATGAAATATAATCTTCAAAGTAATAGGAGGTTACTAAATATAGGTGTCATTTGAAGGACTTTCTTTTCAGTTTAGATTTTATAAGTGTTGCAACTTAAAGCCGTGAGATTTCCCAATTACAGGAAAGAAACTGAACTACTTTGGCCAGGTTAGTAGGTAATTTTCGTACATAAAATGGAAATGTCAAAGTCAGAATAATTATGAGGCAAGTCATTCATGAGAACTGCTTTTAGACACCACATTTACATTCTCCCAGGAGTAAATAACTCAAAAATATTCTGTATTAGAATTCCTTTCTTTGAAAGTCACAAGAGAATGGAAATAATAAGTCAGTAAGTTTAATTTATTTATAAAACATGTAACTGACAAAAAGGTGGATGATATTCTCTATATTTGATATACATCATATATTATAAAATATACAGATCACATAAATGATACATTAATATTTTATATCATATATAATAAATTATATGCTATATTACAAATGACATATTAGTTTTATATATCAAGTTATCTATAAATCAAGAAAGATAGATAACCCAATTGAAAACTTGGCAAGAAATCTGAAGATGTCCAAAAACGATGCGGAAATGTGATCAATTAGACTGACAAGTGTGTGAAAGTGTGTTCAGAAATAACGAGATTACTACTCACTCATGAGTAATTTAAGGAAAACCTAGCAATGCGAGGTGTTGGTGAAGATCAGGTCTATGGGAACTCTCATATACTGTTGATAAGAATCAAAATCAACCACTTTGTAAAATTATTAGTAATGTTCTGGTTAAGTTAAACATACTTATATTTCCCATGGAAATGTATGTAAATGTTCACTAAAAGCTATGAATAAGAATTTTATTATATAATTTATAATTGCTAGAATGAAAAACAACTCAAATATCCATTAGTAGTAAAATGGGCAAATAATGGAATAAAATACTGTACATTAAAGAAAATCAACTACAACCTAAACAATTTTAGCCAGAATTATACCTAGCCAATAATGAATTCTTTGAATTCATTCTATCATTCTTTTATATAAAGTTCAAAGTCAGGCAAAATATATGTATGAAATTAGAGGTCACCACAAGGTTGCCTTGGAGAAATTCAAATGGCAGTGACGGGTTTGAGTTCAAGGGAGGTCTCTTCCTTCCTTCCTTTCTTTCTTTTTCTTTCTTTCTTTCTTTCTTTCTTTCTTTCTTTCCTTTCCTTTCCTTTCCTTTCCTTTCCTTTCCTTTCCTTTCCTTTCTTTCTTTCTCTCTTTCTTCCTTCCTTCCTTCCTTCCTTCCTTCCTTCCTTCCTTTCTTTCTTTCTTTCTTTCTTTCTTTCTTTCTTTCTTCTTTCTGTGGTACTAGGGATTGGGTACTGGGGGACATTCTACCTCTGAGCTATATCCCCAGCCCTATTTTATTTTTTTATTTGGAAACAGGGTCTTGCTAAATTGCTGAGGGCCTCACTAAATTTCTGAGGCTGGCTTTGAACCTGCAATACTTCTGTCTCAGTCTCCCAAGTACTGGGATTACAGGCATAAGCACCAAACCCAGCTCATGAAGGAAGTTTCAGAGATGCAATAAAATTATAACTCATGACCTGGATGGAGTTGAAATGGGTTCAATTTACATTAATGCACTGAGATATCTGCTTATGATGTTTGCACTGTTCTGTACTTAAATTTTAAAGTTTTAAAATGTTATTCATTAGAAATATATTCCAAGCATATTTTTTAAAAAACTCACATTCTTGCTTTTTTATCTTAAAAGAAAAAGATATAACCAATTATCCTTAAGAAAATATTTCATGGCTTTGTCTATCCTCCAAGTACAGAAATGGGCATTAGAAAATCTATTTACATACTAGATTTATTTACAGAGTAGAATACTTCCTGAGGTTTACCAGTAAAATAAAAACACTAATTCAGCCTTTGAACTTCAGTTTTCTTCCTAGGTTAACCTATATATGGCACCAGAAGAGATAAAAATTAGGTATTTTTTTTTTGTATCAGCCTAAAAAGTGATGGTTATTCTGGCAAAATTCTGTCACCTTTATATTACTGCTGGTTAATTTAAATTTTTGAAAGACTATGCTGTACAAAGGTTGAAAATAATGAGGTTTCCAATCTGGAAAGATACTCAAGCAATATAATGAATAATGGTCATACCAGTCATTTGACTTCAGCCAGTTTGCTTCAGTACCCTGTTCTCATGTCTTAATTGGCAAAGAGCTCACTGTTACAGTACTAAACTTGCATAATTCTTATATGATTAATATAGCAATGCCAATATAGCACATCTCAGCTCAATATTCAGAGCACATTGAAAATGCTCAATAAGTAAAATTACATTAGTTTAAAATAATAACATATTATTTATAATAAAATAAGACAAGAAGAGCACTAAATAGAAATATCAATGGAAATTTTGGTTCAACATTGTACTATGCTATGTACAATTAGTTTCTACATCTTTCTTGAATAGCTCAAATAAGTCTTAGTTCAGGTTACTTTTTCCATTGTTTTAAACTCCTTTTTGCTTAAAAACTTCAATTGCAGTTGAAACTTAAGTGATACAATAATCAATACCAGACATGGTTGCAAATAGCCAACCCTCAAAAGGATGGAATTTTTAGATTGGCTATCTAATCTGTTTTAAGTTTAAAGAAGAATGAAGCTAACATTAGAGAATGGAATTGTAGCACTCTAAGGCACAGAGTGGTGAAACTGTCACTTAAATCATTACCTACAAATGTTTGGAATAAAATACCTATTGCAGGCATATCTATGGAGGATCAACTATTGACTAACATAACATTTGTGCTGGCCACACAAAAGACAGGTGTTATGGAGTGGAATATGTGCTTCTCAAAATATGAAAAGATTGAAGAAAGAAAACAGGATTTTTCAATTCTGTGTTCAAAGAATAAAGAGGCTATAAGTTTATATGACTGTTATAAAAAGATATTGCCAAAAACCATACAAAGACTTTGTTACTGGCGAATGATGAATTATGATACAGGTTGAATTTACAGGCTTCTCAGATTTCTCCTGTCAAAGCTATTCATTAGGAAAAATGGGACCTGATAGTTGAATGATGACATTTAGAAGTATTTAGATAATTCTGAGAAGCACGAGCTCAAGATTCAGCTGAGCCTTTCCAGTTAGCAGAAACAGTTGCTCCTTCACTGTCTGATAGACTCTGTCCTGCATTAATTGGAAATCCATTAGGATCTCAATTTAGGTGAATATCATCTAAGGGCCTGTCAACTTTCTTCATTCCTACCATTCTTTGAGACTTAATCTGTAATTATATTCAAATTCCAGCCTATCTCAAAGAGCCAGTTAAGAATTAAACCTGGGATATCAAAACTGTTTCAAGGTTTTCAAATTCATGTCTTCAAAACCATGCATAATTTCTGAGGTTGCTAAACTACAAGGGAGGGAGGGAAATGAGCCAAGTTCAGAGTGTTATATCTAGGAATCTCTCTCTCTCTCTCTCTCTCTCTCTCTCACACACACACACACACACACACACACACACACCTCTAAATCACACTCAATTGTAATATACTAATCACAAGATCAAACTACCAGAATTTTCTGGGTATAGTTAAGAACTGTTGTGTCTGACACAGAATCCACCAGCCAAAAGAGGGTATGAAGCAACGGAAATATGGCTAGTCCAAATTAAGATAGGTTTCAAGTGCAAAATACATACAGGGTTTTGAAGACTTAGTACAAAGCAAAAAGTAAAATATCAACAATAAACTTTGTATTGATTGCATGTTGAAGTGGTAATATTTTAGACATATTAAATGAAATAAAATTTGCTATTAAAATACAGGTTGAAGTGGTAATTTTTAGACACATAAGATGAAATAAAATTTATCTTTAAAATATTTTTGCATAGATCTATAAAATCAAGATAAACTTCAGATTTTATTTTTAAAGGAAATATTTATTAAAATGAATTATTTATTTATTTATTTACTTATATTAATGGTTAGCAATATATACAATATTGTATTTCTAGAAGAAAGAATCTAAAGACTTAGGGACAGTAGGCTACTTATCCTATATGTAGGGTTGACAGAACTACTAACTAAATTGCCCAAGGAAGCCCAGATGTCACTTCTATAATCTATATTTAGATAGTTCATTAATGAGGGAGAGCCAAAATACTTTTAAAAAGTCAAAAGGAGGTTTTCTGGAATCCCTTAATATAAGTGGGGAGTTGTAACCATTCATTTCTCAATGGGAATGATAGAAGGAATCCAGCTGCTATATAACCCTGGACAGTTAGATTACTGTAGTGGAAGACTAGGCTAGAGGGGAATCACTGTCTAATGATTCTGTTGGGCTGCCCATCAAGACACAACATTTACTTTACATTAGTCACCATTCCATGATTCTATTTCTTCCATATCCATGATGTGTAGGTCAGATAACCAGAGTACATGTAGAAGAGACATACAAATTGTGATTTCTGTTATGGGTCTTCATATTTGATGCAGAAATAATTCCACCAGGAGCAGCCAAGACAGTCTCAACTTGTTCTCAGACTAAACTTTAGACAGGCTTCTTCCTGACTCTAGATTCTGAACTCATTTTTCTTAAAGCATTTACCTAAGAAAATTTGTGATGCTAATCCTTTCTCTGCCTCTTTGAGATGTAATTTTTTTTAAAGGCCTCTTACCTGTTTTACAATCCAGAAATGTCAAGGACATTTCTCAAGGACCTGGGAGCCATTATGTATTATAATCATGAAGGGAAATGAGGTCCCTCTCTTTCAGATTCTCTGAGAGGGAAAAGGGGGTAAAAGCCTAGCAGTTTCTGTGGGAAGGTAGGAGCAGGAACAGAGTTCTAAGTTGTAAAAACTATTTCCTATCATGAAAACCTTTCAGTCTTACCAGAAACAATACTTTTTATTTAGGTGAAGTGAGTAGTGAATACAGATGTTCTGTAATCTACCAACGTCTTCTCTTAAAAAAATTCTCCTACCCTTTTTACAGAGGTGGTGATCTGATCTAGAATAAGGTCTATCTCCTCGCCTCTATACAATGGTCTTTTTTGCTTATTTGCCTTTGTCAGGTGCAAGTTTTGCTTTCACAAGGAATTCTACATTATACCCATTTCACCAGGAGCTTAAAATGACTGCCAGCCATGATAGTCTCATTATATCATTGGAAAAATGGGCAAAAAAGAGAAATAAGATGTCGACCAAAAGGGTTATTTTCAAATTTGTTGTCTTGTGAGTGTGAGGATGGTTATGGCAGCAACTTATCGGGTGTGCTGATCTTATTCATGGTATTGTTATTTGAGTTATGAAATTAACGCAAAACTACAGTAGCCCAATGTAAGTAGGTCTGCTGAAGATTTTGATTACTCCTGATTAAAGATTTCAGTCGAGGCATGCTAGTTGGTATAAAACACTGACTTTCTGAGATACATTCAGGTATTTAACTAAGAACAGCTGAGGAAAAAGGAATATAAAAACAGGAAAAAGATGAACATGAGAAGGGTATTGGAAGAAAGTTGTTGGTAATTTTAACTACAGCCTTGTAACAAAATAAGGAAATGAGCAATATGAACTACCTATATTTTCTTAGTTCTGTGATCTCAGATTCACATTCATCCTTCTTTGTTCTACAGCTGGTTTGTAGTCATATTCTGCCTATGGGAAGCATCCATATGAGATTGGAAGGAGGGAAAAAGGGAGAAATTATGTGTTTTCTTTCACAATTCTTGTTCTGGCAGAGGCTGTGGTGAGTAATTGCAGTTGACGGCAATCTCTATGAGCTTTGATATTAAGTCCAGCAGCTCTATGGGATTACAGACTTGAGCATATTATGGGATATTATGGGTTCCAGCAGGGTTAGTGGGTATTTGAACCTCTCACTCAACAAAACAGTGGTGTGGTTGTGGACATTTGCTAACAACTCTCTTTCTACTCTTTCAGTCCTGCAGGGATATGTCTCTGTAGCCAATAATTCAGCTGATTGATAGATTCTAGAATAAACATAGTTCAATGCAGACTAAATTGTTGTAGTAGGCATAAATCCTATGTTATTCCAATTGAATAGATCTATAAAATTGACAAGTTCCAGATTTCATTTTTAAATTTATCATATGTATTTATAAAAGTAGGAGTAGAAAACACATAAATGATTTCACACAGAATTATGAATCTGACACAAATAGTTTTCTTCATTTAATTAATAAAATACTATCAAATTAAGTACAGGAAAAATAAGTAATTAATAAAATCTGATAATAATTCATGCCCAAAAACCCTATTCATGTTATAATAATTGAAAAGTCTACAATATTTTATATAACTGATTATATTATTAATTTTAGATTTTATTATAATAAGAGTCTTGCTGAAATTGCTTTAGGGAATGAAATAATTTTATGGAAAAGAATTAATTTATTTGTAGAAAAACGATACCTCAAAAAACTGTGTGTAGAAATATAATGTATGTGGAAAGAGACAACTTATACGACTCTGAAGAAAGCATAAGTTGAATTTCAATACAGATAGCAAAATGGAAAAAACTTATTTAAGAGTCCAGAGAAAATTGTTAGATGCTTCTTAGGAGTTTTCCAGTATTCTGGACACTAAAAACTGAAATTGCATGGAATTCAAGTCAATTTTACCTTGTATTTCTGGGTCAAGTTTATATCTGGACTACATGTTTAGTAGGTTCATTCTGGGTCAGTTAAACTAAAGCGCAGCTTTTCGGAAACATATCAAATTAAATCAAAACTCTAAATTTTCATAGAAGGAGAGATTGTGCTAAATTGATTTGGCCCTCTTTTGTGTGTGTGTGTGTGTGTGTGTGTGTGTGTGTGTGTGTTACCAAGAGTTGAACTCAGAGTTCTACCTCTGAGGTATACCCCCCGCCCTATTTTTTTTTTATTTTGAAACAGGGTCTCAGTAAGTTTCTGAAGCTGGCCTAGAATCTGTGATCCTTCTTTCTCAGCCTCCCAAGTACTCAGACTATAGACGTGTACCACTACTCCTCGCTAATTTGGCCCTTTCAACACATGGAGCCTGAAGTTTTTAGAATCTTCTTTTAGATCACTGCATTTCTTTTGGAGGTAAGTTTTCTTATGTGTACTACGGGTATACACGTATTTGGACCATATGCTGATTGGAGAGTATTTGTTTTAGACAAAAGCCAAGAATGCTTAATATAGAAGAACTTGCAATAAAAAAGATGATTAAAATATATGCTTAAATATGTGTCTTCAACATTTCACAAGAATAAAAATGAAGATCATATTAAATATCCTTAGCTGACCTGGATATCACACTTGCTTCACCAGCCAAAACCAAGTCATCTGATGACCTGTTTTTCACTGTGTGATTGGTGATCATACAAATACTGTTTCTTCTTTAGAGGCTTCAATACATCAGAAACGGGCAATGTTTTTAGAAAATGCAGCTTCAGGAACTGGGGAGGAGAATTTTAAATTGTGGTTCAACATGCAACAGTAGAGAAGTTTCACACCTGGAGGCAAATAGAAAAGAGAGATTGATAAACAGTTTCTGGGCCTGGCTTTAGTAGTTAAATATTGTCTCAAGGTTGCCAGTGCCTCTGAGTCCTGGGAGATTGCTGATAAAAATCAAATGTATCTTCTCTACTGTGAAAGAACATAAGTAAATTTTTTGACCATGTACTAACACTTAGGAGAAAAAGCCTCTGGATATATGTTAAGTATAGGCATATTTTTCCAACAAGCAACACATTATTTTTTAACTATAGTGCAGTAAAGCATGCTGGCTATGAATAATCGAATACTGGAGCAGTCTATATTGGACATTGTAATGAAATCTCAGCTCTTCTAAGATATTTGAGAGGCCCCTAGTGTCTCAATGTTAATGAAATAACATTAGTACTTAGGAAATTAATTTAGCATTATAGAAAGTACGGTCCTATTATAGTAAACAAGTAGACTTCCTAAAACCTCAATTCTGAAAGGATGGCATTTCACTTGAGTGCTAAATACAACAAAGTAGCTAGGCTTTGAAGAGGAAAATTAAGTAAGTATAAAAATCAGTGGCGAGAAAACATGCCATTTTAAGGATCTAGAATAGAAGATGACCAATATGTTTAAAGTTTAGTGAGTAAGAGGGAATGATACAGAAAAATATTACAAATATTGACAAGGGTCTGAATATACCTGCATTAGGTTTATGTATTGTTCTGAAAGCCACTCAAGGATTTCAGTAGGGCAGCTGAAATTTCCAATGCATGAAGGTAGAGATGAGCAACCAGGAACTCAGATAGCAATGCAGGCAATGAGAAGAGTGAAAGGCCAGTGGGGTTGGCCTCAGAGGAGGCCACCTGGTAGGTTTGTGGTACAGAGTAGCTGCGGAGTTAAGAAGACTACACAATTCAGGTGCTTTAAGGGTGGGCATCTCTTGTTGAGAAGACAGCAAGAAGAAATCATGTCCTCAAGGGACAACCAGTTTTAAAATGAAGTAAAGATGAGAAGGAAGAGGGATGTTTGCAGATAACAAAGTAGAGATTCCACTAGAGGTAGTAATCAGAATATTTTAGGAAGGAAGAAGAAATCGAGCATTGGATTAAATAACAGGACAAGCCAGGCATGGTGACACATGCCTGTAATCCCAGTTCTTGGGAGGCTAAAACAGGAGGATCGCAGGTTCGAGGACAGTCTTAACAACATAGCAGCACTCTCAGCAACCTAGTGAGACCCTGTTTTAAAACAAAATAAAAAAAAAAAAGAAAAGGTCCAGGTGTGTAGTGTAGCTTGAAGTAGAATGCCCCTGGATTCTATCCCTAACCCAAATAAAATCAATCAATCAATCAATTACAGGACAAACAAAACAGGGGGAAACATCTGGATGAAATTATGACACACACTCATGTGAGACATCATGGAAACATCTATCAACCAGGATGGGAACAGATTTATAGTTCTCTTTGAGGAGAACAGCTGAGGAAATGGTCATTTCCAGTAGTTAATAGCACCATATGGTCTGGAGCAGCCATTTAGGAGATGAGAGGTCATGTGTGTGTATATATACATATGTGTGTGTATACATATACACCAAGCATACCGCATCATCATAGAAATGTCATGCAATGAGTCCCCTCTCTCCATCTCATTCTGCTGGTTGCTAGGGCATGCCATATTTGTTTTGGTTGTTAAGAGGCAGCCAATGCAAAAAAGAAAGATGTGCAATATTCTCTAGGAAGGATGGTTAGTAGGTGTGTGTAAAATTGGTTACCTAAGCTAAGATAAAAAAAAAGATGCATGTAAGGCTGGCAGGAAAACTAAGAGCTAGTATGTTTTTATGGTGTTGGGATTTTGTGTCTAAACATCAAGAGGTGATGAGTTACTAGCTCTTTCCTCATTACTCCTGCATTTATCCTTCATACAGATACAGAGTACAGTCATATATAAAGAGATGTGTAAAGTCTCCAGAGTAACTAGAGAAAGAACACTAAGTTTAGAGAAGTGAACAGAACAGAGAAAAGCATGGATACACTTGAGCATTGCCACCATCTTGTCTCCTTCCAGTAATTTTGTAGGCATACTTTCTAATCCATCTTGCTTTGCTTTTGTTATAATTATCAAATTTATTATTTAACATATCACAAATGACAAATGACATTTTATTTAACAAATCAAACTCCAAATAAAGGCAGCAGTACTTCTGCTCTGCCCTTCAAAAGCATAAATTGTCCTTGAGTCATATTTTCCCCTGAAGCGAATAAAATTTTAATCAGTTTAACAAATACCTCTTAAATTGAAAGGAGTTAATTATAATATGTTATTCTGAAAATAACTTTGAAATTGTCTTTCTTGACTTGGTGTCAAGGAAATCCACATATATCCTCAGAAATATATGTGCATTTTAATCAGAATGATTACAAAGCTAATTCCTGTTGGGGACTATAGCAACACCAGACTAAGAAAAAATGCTTAGTTATATCACCCATAAAACAATGCCTACAGGCACAATTACAATTACAAATATTGCATCACTTTCCAAATAGCTTCATTTGAGTTGTAGAACAAAACAGGAGCTAAGGTTAAAATTTATTTCATTTCACATGATGAACGCTATGCCTCCTCTTGTTGTAAACAACTTCTGAGTTTAAAAATGAGATATTGATTTATGTTTAACCAAGGATTAATGATCACTTTAATTAAAATACTTTAATTAATGTAATTAATTGAGAATTTTTATAGTCTACTAAAAATCCCCCAGTTTCACATCTTGAACTGACAAAGTTAATGGAAATGAAATTTTGGTTGGAGAGCCTCGCTCCCGCTTGAGGATTCCTTCAATGCTTTGGGGTACACATCTGTTGAAAGCTACTCCACCTAAGGATGTGGTAAAAGACTCCATTGTGGGCTTTTATTCTTTCCTCGGAGTATTTTTTTTCACTGTAGCGTCAATTTCTGAATTGCAATTAGAAGTATTTAGAGGTCCCTTTTGCAATACTATGAAACCCAATGTAGATGATCAACTACACTATAACATCTATTTGTAATAATTCTGTTAAAAATTATATATTTAATTGATTAAAATGGATTCCTGTCAGATTATTATGAAGAATAATTTCTTCATTACATCTCTTTAGAAATGTCTGATGAATGTTTGGTACATTAAGGAAAGCTAAGTAATATTATATTGTTGCTGTTTTATTGTTGTGGTATATCTTGTTTATGAAGATTATTTGTGCGTGCGTGTGTGTGTGTGTGTGTGTGTGTGTGTGTGTGTGATACTGGGGATTGAACCCATGGGCATTCTACCTCTGAGCTATACCCACAACCCTATTTTAGTTTTTATTTTTAAACAGTGTCTCACTAGGTTGTAGAAGGTCTCGCTAAATTGCCGAGTCTGGCTGTGAACCTGCAATCCTCCTGTCTCAGTCTCCCAAGTACTGGGATTACAAGTATGCTCCACCACACCCAGTTTATGAAGATGTTTTTTTGTTGTTGTTGTTTTATGTTTTTTTTGCGGTACCGGGGATTGAACCCAGGAGCGTTCTACCTCCATGCTACATCCCCGGCCCTATTTTTTATACTTTATTTTGAAACTGGGTCTCACGAAGTTGTGGAGGGCCTCACTAAGTAGAGAGAGGGAGAGAGAGAGAGAGAGAGAGAAAGAGAGAGAGAGAGGTGAGGCTGGCCGCGAACCTGGATCCTCTGGTCTCCGCCTCCCAAAGTACTGGGATTACAAGTGTGCACCACCACGCCAGGCTATGAAGATTTTTTTTAAGTCATTCATTAGATCACTAATGATTGTTTATAACCACTGCTCTGGTACACACAGTTAAAATCTACACTGTAGATTTTGTTTCACTCTAGCTTTCTAAATCATTCACTTTCTCATCCTGGAAAACTTTGCTCCCTTTGAAAAATGTTAGTTCTATCTGAAAACTGCCACTTACACTATCCTCTCCACCTCTTTTTTGCTGACATATGTTGACTTCTTGATGACACTCTCTCCTTGAATAAAGACTTTTGTCCCTGGTTCACAGTCTCTTTTCTAATTCTGCAACATTCTTAATGATTCTTCACTAAGTAAAATGTACATAAGTCATACCAAGAAACTGGATTCTTTTTCTTGAGTTCAACATTGTTACCTACTCTCTGATTATCATATCCTGTTCATATTATAAAAAAGAAAAACACCATTTATTTCATGGTAGTAAATTAACGTAAACTAAATTCAGTCTTTTTACTGACCCAATTTGCAGGAAATCAACTTTATTTTATTTTATTTCATTTTATTTTATTTTATTGGTACTGAAAGTTGAACCCAGAGGTATTCTTCCTCTGAGCTACCCCCAGCCCTATTTTATGTTACTTTATTATTTTATTTTATTTATTTATTTTGAAACAGGTTCTTGCTAAATTTCTGAGGCTGGCCATGAAACTGTGATGCTCCTATCTCAGACTCCCAAGTATTGGGATTACAAGCGTGTGCCACCCTGCTAAGCTACTCTGATTTTTAAAGTGCACTTCCAGCTGGGTGTGGTGGCACATGTCTGTAATCCCAGTACTTGGGAGGCTGAGACAGTAGAATCTCAGGTTCAAGGCCAGCCTCAGCAACTTAGTGAGACCCTGTTTCAAAATGAAAAATAAAATAAGGCTGGGGGTGTAGCTCAGAGGTAGAATGCTCCTGGGTTCAATCCCCAGTACTAAAAACAAAACAAAAAACACAACAACAATAAAGTGGACTTCCTACTTGGTTACATCTGAACTCACTGTCCACACCACCTAAACTTTCTTTTCTATCCTCCCCCCTGGGCTACATTTCTGCTTTATCCTAAATATTGGCATTCTCTAATGTTTGTCCTTGACTGTGCCATCTTGTAAGGAGAAGCCATGCCCTCTCCATACATCGAGCCTGCCTGCACATGATCTTGAATTTCCCAGCTTTCAGAATTGTGAAAAAAATAAGTGTCTGTTATTTGTAAATTTTTCTATGTGAAGAGTATTTTGTTGTGGAAACACAAATGCAGTAAGAAACCCTGGTATACGCAGGACTTGTTCCCTTAATGCCGGATCCTCTGTTCACTGTTTTCCTGTTACTAGTTATTACCATTTGATGCATTTTCTATCATTTTATTTTAGGTATCACACTGTAGAATATATAATCAGTATGACTTTGTATCCTCTTTGTACTACTTTATCACATTTGTTGAGTGAATGAATGTATTCAAATCCCAAATCCCTGGCACTTCATAGTTTTATGATTATTGGCATGTTACTTAACATGCGGAGCCTTAGTAATCGTACTTCTAAAATTAAAATACTAGAGCCTAGTGTCATAAGGTTGTAAAAAGAATTATATAAGATAAACCATAGAAAGTGTTTAGCTCAGTTAATAAATATTAGCTTGTATTACCTTATGCCATCCTTCTAGCCTCCTAATAGGACCATTTTTTATAGTGTTCTTATCTATCCTTTATAGAAACAGAGGTATACAATTCATTCAAAAGCAATGCTTCTTTGTCAAACAATCTAGTTTCAGGGAAGTTAGAATAATAGTTGAAGATAATATATATGGTTAAAGTATACATAATTCTCTTTTTTATTTATTCATTTTTTCTTTGATATTCATATAAAGCCTATAAATATAAAATACGAATAGGTAAGTCCTTATTTTATTTTTACAATTTCATGATAGTATAAGTAACTAGACATTTCCATTTTTACCTTCAAAGTTTAAATTATTTCTCTCAAAATTACCTATTACCTGAAACTTCCAGATGTCTGACATCTGCTTATGTCTTTTTAAAAGACTGCTTGAAAATGATAGATGAGTAGCAACTCTGGTAATTCTTCTATTGTGATGAGCATATTGAACAATCATGCATTTGAGCTGATAGCATTTTCAATGACAAGTAATTTAATTCATAGTAACATTATGTACTGTAAAGATTGATTGCTTATACCTCAAATTTCCAAGAAAGAAAAAATATAGTCAAATTAAGTTTTTACAACATAACTTCTAACAAAAGTAAATAGAGTAGTATAACTAGAGATCCATGAAAGAGTAATAGAAAAAAAAACACCTCATGCTGTAAAATGTAAAATGAAGTGCGGTTAAGATGTTGACCACTGACTATCTCTATGTCAAGAAGAAGAAACTCCATAAATTATAGACCTGATGAAAATTTACCATTTTATTAAATGTCTCCCTATTTTTAATTTGTCTCCACTCACACACAAATCAATGCAATTAGTGTCTTAGTTAAACTAGATTCACTGATCCTTTGAGAAAATAAAGATAACTAGTCAATTAGCATAATATAATTTCTGTACTGTCTTATTCAGATGAGTGTACTACAGAGAACCTAAATAAAGTATTGAAAAAGATGCTGGTTCAGTAACAGAAAAGTTGCAAGTATTTGGTATCTTTAGGGCCATATTTTCTTTTTGTGTGTGTGGTGCTGGAGGTTGAACCCAGGGACATTCTATCTCCAAGCCTCACTCCCAACTCTTTGTACTTTTTGTGTTTGAAACAGGGTCTTCCTTAGGTTACTGAGAGTCTCACTATTTTACTGAGAATGTTCTGGAACCTGGGATCCCCCTGTCTCAGCCACCTAAGTAATGGGAATACAGGCACATGCCACCAGGCCTGGCTTCTAGGGCCATATTTCATGTCAGCATATATTCCAGATATTAAGTGTTTATTGCTTCAAACAAAATTTATTTGAGTTACTTTACGAATGTTACATAGAAATATTTTACAAATATGTCATCCTGTGGATTTTTAAAAATAAGCTAAATTTATTTGAGTTTTAATGGTAACATTATCTTTATTTCATATTACTGCTATCTGACTTGGGAATCTAAACCCTTCCTAAGCATGGTAAGATACTATGAGCTTTAATATTCTCTTATGTACTCAAAGTTTGTACATCACTTGAAGAGATTATTGACCCCTGGAATTTAATCTTTGGTGACAGGAAGAATATTGGGCTCTTAGTTTCTATTTCTTATAACTGCCAGTCAACCTGCTTCTGTTTCAACACTTTCTCCCTGTTATATTCCTCTACATCTAAATCTCTGTGGCTAAGGAAAATCAAACCCTGAGGAATTATTAATGAAGTAAGGATCAATATGTTTTTCTGTGAATAAAGAATGTAAAATTGACTCCATTTACTTTATTTTTTTAGTCTAACTTCCATGTTTTCTGCCATTTTTCTACATGGCTGACACTGAGTTGATGACGACAGCTAATTATAAGGTCTCGGGGCCTGTCCGGGAGTGGTACGGATGCTGACGGGAGAACAGACGGCGACGGCCCGAAAAACCATACCTCGGACCGGGAGACATGTCTGGCACAATCTCGTTTATTAGAAAACCAAATCCCTCTTTTATAGTAGAGGCCATACAGGAAACTCGCAAGCAGTAGGGTGTGACCCAATGGCACGCGACGGGTCGGGTCATACGCCCCCCTATAACCTATCATAGGCAGAGGCACCTGTCGTCTGTGAGCACGGAAGGAGGTAACTGCCTATCATAGCCCTCCTGAGGCTAGGTGGGGCTATCTGCGGGACCTCCCTTCGAGGGGTCCGCCAGCGCCATCTTTGCCATTGATATGCTGAATCACTGCCACGTGGAAGAGTCCCGGTACTCGGTACTCTAGAGCAGGCTTCTGCTAGTCCACCAGGCCCTTTCATGGCACCGGGTGGAGGGCCCAGCAATAAGGTATTCATTTTTAGGTAATAATTAAAATGAAAAGTTTTTTTTTTTTTGGTAGAGTAAAACTCAAAGATGTCCTTCTTCTAATCCTCAAAATGTGTGAATGGTTGCCTGTCATGACAAAGGGTTTTGAAGATGTGATTAATTTAAGGACCATGGGATGGGGAAATTATCACTGACTGAATGTGCCCCATGTAATCACTAGCATCTTTATAATAAAGAGGTTGGGAGTTCAGAGTCAAGGAAGCTGTGCTGATGGAAGTAGAGAGAAACAGAGAGAGGGAGAGGCAGAGACAAACAGATTTAGAGACAGAGACAGCTATTTGAAAATGGAAAGGTGTTGGATTTGAAGATGGAGGAAGAGCCCATGAGCCAACAAAGGTGGGAGAACTTTAGAAAGCTGGGAAAGAAAAGAATTGTCTTCTGCCCTAGGGATTCCAGAAGGAACACAGTCCACAGCCCTGTTGACTAATTGACTTTAGGGCTTTTGACCTCTAGAAGGGTAAAACAATGTGATTGTTTGTGGTGATCTGTCATATTTACAATGGGAAACTAATACAGAAGGCAAGAGTGGGTTAAATATGAAATGATTTATAATGTGTAAATATGATAGAAAATAATTTCACTTTTAGTCATACAAATTGATTATAGCGAGTAAGTGATTTAGCTTCTTGGTATAAACAATACTTCTTCAAATGCACGTAGTGAAACCTAATGGCCAACAAGATCTACACGGAGGTATGGCCTTTGAAAGGTGATTAGATCATGAAAGCCGAGCCCTCACGTGTGAGGTTAGCACCTACCTAAAGGGGAACCCAGGGAGTTCCCTTCATGTTATACTATGTGAGGATATAACCAGAAGAGAGCTGTCTATGAACTGGGAATCAGTCCCTCATCATATGCTAAATCTTCCTGCACCATGATTTGGTGTTTTACCCTTCTAGAGGTCAAAAGCCCTAAAGTCAATTAGTCAACAGGGCTGTGAACTGTGTTCCTTCTGGAATCCCTAGGCAGAAGACAATTCTTTTCTTTCCCAGCTTTCTAGAGTTCTGCCTTTGTTAGCTCATGGGCTCTTCCTCCATCTTCAAATCCAACATCTTTCCATTTTCAAATTTCCCCATGTATCTAAAACTGTGAGAAATAAATGTTAAATTACTTGGTCTACAATATTCTGTTATAGCATCCCAATTTGACCAAGGTATTAATAACTGTGTTAATTTATTTTTATCATTAATACCATAAATAGAAAATAATGTGAAAGCTAAGATATGAAAATGTAAATAAATAGAAAAGAAATATAGTACTTCAAAATCTGATTTCAAGAAAAGGAAGAGAAATATATGTTATGATGAATTTTGAAGAAGCAGGAAATGGGCCACCACTAACAAGATATAATCTTTGCCTTTAGAGGAAACAAACTGATTATGAAATTTTCTCTAGCTATGAGAGATGAGGAAGCTCAATACAGTAAATGTATCTTTATTCACAATAAAATATTAATCTTTGCAGAAATTTTATCTTTTAAATGAAACTGTCAGGTCAGAAAGAAAATGGGATAAGTGATTCATGATATCCTAAAGCAATCTTACTTTCTAGATAAGACTGTAGATACTAACTCTAAAGAAATGGAGTTGGTATCTAGAGTAAATTAAGAGATCATATTTATGACAATATCGTTAATAAGTAAGACATTTTATAACAAAATATCATACTAAGCAATTTACACCTTTACATATTTCTATGAATACGTCAGTTTCTATGAAGCTGACTTTTGATAGTTCAGGACACAATCATTTGTTTTCAAGGCAGTTCTGCTGTTCTGGAAATTTTGCCATCAGGAATTTTGAGTCAGTTTTGGCTCAGACTCTTGTGCCTTGGGGTGACAGACTGTGGGTGACCATTCAACTGCATCAGCAACATCTGGAGCCGAAATTTCCACCAAGGAAAAACAGCAGGGCAGGGCCAGCAGAAATGATGCCAGATGTGCTATAATTATTGTATTTGCAAAAGAAGTTGGCTTTGTGTTCTTCATCACTTTTAACACTTTTTAAACATCTGATCAAAATTTGGTGCTTCATTTAGGGTCTTTGGCAGCATGAAGAATCTCTGTGAAATCACTGGTGGAATAAAAAAGAAACCAAGGACTTTGTTGTCAGTATCGAAATTTGAAAGGGAAGCCTAGAAAATAAATAGCCGATTGTTAGATATACTTTAACTCAACCAATGATCCAGAGCCAATGCTAAGAAGGACTGATGATATGTTCTTCTTCGTTTGTTTTAAATCAATCAGTGTTAATGCCTAAGAACAGAACAGAAGGTTAATTTTTATGATAAAGCACAGAAAAGATGATCTAATTTAATTCCATTTTGAACTATTCAACATCTAGACACAATCATATAAAGATAAATTAAAGGGCCAAAATTTGTATAGAGCTTGGGGGCTGGAAATACTAAAGTAGACCAAAACGAATTTAACATGGAAGCAGGTGTGGTGTGTTATCTGGTTACTATGGGTTTACAATCCCTCTTCCTTAACTTTGTTCAAGACAACAATATGCCCAGCTTTAGCCAAGGATAATCAAGGGCATGTTTCCTGGGAAGGTTTGAGTAAAACTTCTTACCAAAATGCAAGGTGTGTGAGGGGAAGAGGTAGAATCCTTATCTTGCTACCTCAACCATTTAATCCTACCTGATGCATAGATTTGATGCTATGGATTGTGGTAGCTTTTGGCAATTATGAGAATACAAAGGGAAAACAAACACCATAAAAGACAGAGAACAAATCCTACAAGAATTGGTTCAGGAAACAAATCAATGCCAGCATCCACCTCCATCTTTCCTGATAACTAGATAATAAATCTCAGTATAGCCCAAGACTCAAATAATTAGGTTCCATGTTACTTGCAGCTAATAGCTTCTCTAGCTGTTAAACAAAGAAAAATATCTGTAGTCAAAAGGCACTAAAATAATTGATTTAGTTAATGAATATTAGTGAGGATTATGTAAAATAGTGAAATAACAAGAAAAAACTTGTATGTATATTAATGTCAGGACATAAGTATTTGAAGAAAATTTGATCGTGTAAAAATAAAAAATGAAGTTGCCACTTTAGAAGGGGATTTTTCTTAGAACATGATGTTACAGTCACATGGATGAATAGGATATTTATGTTCCGTATTTTTTAAAATTAGTTTTCCTGTCTTCTTTTAGTTTATGGATGAGGAAATGAATCATGAGGTAGATGAGTAAGACATTTTTCAGAAAAATTGGAGAAAGTTGAAAGTATATAAAAAGTAATATGATATAAAAGCTACAGAATAAAAAGTGAAAAAACAGAAAAAGAAAACAAAACAACTATGGAATATTTAAAAAACATTTAGAAATAACATTTAATATTATTGTGGGTAAGGCATTGTTTAGAAATAAACATTTTATCATAAAATAAAAATATAGACATAAATCAAATAAGAGTAAATATGTAAATATTTATATCTGGATAATATGAGTTTGATGGCATACTTTTCTACTTTTCTTTGTTTATATGTTTATATTCAGTGATATTCACATTTGTCTGCTTTCCAAAATTTAAGTTTGTAAGGAGCTATTTATGAGTGGGAAAAAATTAAAAATATATGTGTTACTGAATCTAGAATTTACTCTGCCCAAGTAAAAAAGATAGAAATATTATTATAATTTTCATAATTTTTGAGCATAAAATAAAATTAATCTTCATTGAATGCTCTCATTCCTAAAGATAGAATCATATATTATTTATTTATAGAAGTCCTTTTAACAATCATTAAATAATTATTATTTTTATCCTATAAAATGAAGTAGTCATGGAAATATTAATACACATATAGTATATATTCCTACTCCAGACAGTTTGTTTTCATTTACTTTTTTATTGAGTCTGCCACTCTCAAAGGTGTATGCTCTGGGTCTAAGGCCAAGCTCTGAAGCTCTGAATTTCTTTCTCTTACTTTTTTTTATAGAGTCCTGGTGCCCCATGACTAGAACCCCTATTAAAGTATTTTCCCCCAGGGCACTGCTCAGCGTCACCTCTTTCTCTTTATTGTTCCTTTGCTCTCAGCAAATTGAATATTTCTACTCCTCATTCTCTCAGTACCTTCCTTTTAGCTTGAAAACCAATGAGTGAAATGAATTTTAAGATCTTTTCCCTATTACATAGAACATACTGCAATTTTATTTTCAGATGTTCCTGGAGAAAAGGCATACACCTGAACAGTGAAAGGAATTTCAGGAAACATAGCAAACCAAATGTAGAATATTTCTTAGGGCAAGGCATAAATATACTTAAAGGCACACCACATAGGCACACAGTTTTTCTAGAAAGAATGCACAAAGATACAGCAAAAAAAGCATTATCTGAATTCTTCCCTGTTGTTGTTGATCAAATATGTGCCTCCTTTTAGTGATACATTTGCAATGTATTGCTTATTTTTATTCTTGAAAATTAGCAGTAGGCATGCTACTAGTGATGATAGCAAACCATGCTGAAGATTTGCCACAAATTGATTATCATGTTAAGTGCCCTAAATGTATTATCAGATTCACTCCTCAAAAGTGTTCTACTCAACAAATATCTGCATTTTCAACATGAGAAAACTGACTTTTACAGAAAATAAGTAACTGAGAAAACAGGTATACTTGATGTGATTCCAAATGTCATGTTCTCACCCTGCATCATGAATCCACATTCACATCTATGTCACACAGCCACCGCATAGGTTTCGGTAGAATGCTACATAGGGAAAACGTATCAATTGTAAAAACGACCTTGGCATACTGAGAGACGGGGAATAGCTTTGACAGCCTACAAACCTACAAAATCATTGATATATGTTTGATGCTAATAGAAATCATCAAATGAATAAGTAAATGATGAGAAATACATGGACATAAGAGAAGATGTCAAATTACAACAACTAAATTTGCTTTTATTTGGCACATGCTAACTTTTATTAGAGAGGCTGGAGGGGTGTAATATGGGAGTGGGAAAGGCTAGCATAGTTTTGTCTGGAATATCTTGGAAGTTTTATTTGTCTGTGCCTAAGAGACTACATTATTCATATAATGGCTTATTTCCAGTTTTTAGTGTCTGGTTTTTATCACCATTACTTTATATCCAAGCCTCTAGCTAAGTAGGCATGGACATTTACATTATTATTTCCCTCTTCTCATTATATACTCTGAGCTCAATACACTGGTGAATCAGATTCAGTGATTCTGTGTCCTTTGAACCATCATGACAGGGGACATATTTTAACTGAGAACACAGAAAGAAAACTTAAATTGAACGCAAGAACCATTCCCCAGTGGATGGGGTTATGTTCTATAAAATCCAGTTAATTTCAAAATGCCCTCTGTTGGTTGAGAAAAAGGAGCACAAATTTCTTTCTTCATTTTCCTGTCTTTTCATGTGAAATTAAATGAAATTTCAGAGAGAATGTTTCATAACACAGTGAATCAGAAGCTCTGAGTATGGTTGTGTAGGATGAGAGAGCGGAGGACAGAAGTTCAAAGATCTTTATCTCACATGATAGTGTGGAACGAGGATGTTCTGTGCTCCCAAGCAGAGTTTTGAAAGAGTGAGAACTAGGCAATGATAACCCAGAATTTTGCATTCGAAATTGATAATAAAAAAGTATGGTAAAACCAGTGTCAAATTCTGGAAGCCTAGTTTTGGTGGCACATGAAAACACACCCACACATACATACACACATACACATACAAAAACACATGCACAGAAAATATTATGTTGCCTTAGTGCTCAGTGGTTTCCTAATTCTAGGTGTGTTATTTGTCCACTACTTGCTTCATCAAGACTGCAATGATTTGATGTACATACAATGTCTTTCTCATGCTGCTATTTCCTTCTCAAATATTTAGAGGTATAAGATAATCCCTAAATTATATTTACCACTATTTTACTATAATCTAATAAGGCTTCCATGCTTTTGCCAGAAATATCATTTTAGAATTCTACTTTTATATTATATATTTTTCAGATTTTATTGGTTTATATTCATGTGGGTAGTAGTTTTGAAACACAAATAAATGCTACTAAGTCCTGTGATAATCTGGTCACAATATTTTCACTCTCTTCAACAGTTAGCCTGGTACCTAAAATGCCTTTGAACATAAAATTCATCTTTTCCAATTCATTCATTCCAATGCATTTATTCAATACTTATTTGCCAACTATGTGGAAGACATTATCAAAGCTTTTGTGATAATTAGTTTTTCTAAAAAAAATCTGCCATCTTAAAACTTACAATGCTGTGGGGAAAACAGAGTATACATTCGATAATAAGTTATACAGTATATCAAATAATGAAGGGAGCTATAAATAAAATAAAACTGAATAAGAGTAATATGGTGAGTTCCAAAACTAGTATGTTGGGAAGAATATATTTTTCCATCAATATTTTAGTGCCAGAGAATTACTGGGTCTATCCCTTCCATAGCAACAGATATTCTGAACACTGAGGTTTCTCCCTAAAACTTTTTTTTTAATTTTAATACCTTGTCTCCCAGAGGCTTTAACTATTAATGAATGAATGAATGAATTTATTTATTTATTCATGGTACTGGGGATTGAACCCAAGAGTGACACTGAGCTACATCCCCAGTACTTTCTTTTGCCTGTTTTTTTTTTTTTAATTTTTGAAACAAGGTCTCGCTAAGTTGCTGAGACGGGCCTCAATCCTGCAGTCCTACTATCTCAGCCTCTTAAATACTGGGAGTAGAGGTGTGCACCACCATGCCTGGCTAATTGTAAGCATTTAAACACTGATGTTCAGTGTTATCTGTCCAGTCTTATATTTTAATTTCCTTTTGGGAAAATTATTCATCCCAAAGCTTCAGTGATCTTTATTGGGTAAATGAAAACTCTATTTTTTAAAAATATATCTTTATTGGTGCATTATAGTCTCACATCATAACATAATTTGTAGTGATAATGACACACATGCACACAGAACTTGGTGAGTTTTGCCCCGGCTCCCTCCCCAATGTTCCCCTTCCCCATACAGGATATTGAGATCGGCACTGGTATTCTCACATATGTACATAATATCAATGAAAGGGATTCCTTCATTAAGTCTCCTTCTCTCCCTCTCACTTCCCCTATACCATCTCCCTCAATCCACTGGAGTTTCTCCTCCATTATCTGAAGTCACTCTAATATCCCAATTACTCCCTAGTTTCCACAAATGAGAGAAAACATATAAATCTTCACTTTCTGTGACTGGCTCATCTCACTTACCATAGTGTTATCCGGGTTCATCCATTTTCCTGAAAATGACATAATTTTGTTCTTTGTTGTTGAGTAGAATTCTATTGTGTGTATATCCCATAATTTTTTAATCTATTCATCTGTTGATGGAAACCTAAGTTGGATCTATAATTTGGCTATTATGAATTATTTTACTATAAACATGGATATGCATGTATCACTATAATATTCTGATCTCAGTTCCTTTGGAAAGATATTCAGCAGTGGTATAGTTGGATCATATGCTGAATCCATTCCAAATTTTCTGAGGAATCTCTACACTGATCTCTACAGCTGCTGTACTAATTTACAATCCCCATTTGTATTTCTTTTTTTGTGTGAAGTGTTGTTATGGCTCCACCCAGCGAGAATAAGACCCCAGACCGAATTAAGGTAGATAGGTCTCACTTTATTACAAGTTCGAACTTGGACCCAAGCACACCTGTTTCACAAGTGTCAGCCTGGGCCCTGATATGGAGGAAAAAAGGGTATATATACTGTATTCAAACATCCCCCCAGTCATGATGTATCACAACAGTTTCTCAGCCTTGACATTTATAAGTTAAAACATTTTATCCATAGCCGGCACACAGTGAGCAGGCATAGTGAACATGACGCAGGGAGATAACGGAAGGGGGTTCAGAGGAGTCTTGTTCAGAGAAATCTCCTTATCTTGTGTGAAACTAGTAAGTTTCCATCTCTCATCCTGCTATTTTTTAAATTTCAAACATCACATTCTCAAGGCTCTCATCACAGCTTTACAACATGGATTCTTAAACTGAAAATGGAGTTACAAATGTTCATAAGCAAGTGGTCTTACAGAAGTCAAGTCTTAATTCTAACACTACACTTTAATATGAAGTCTTATTACATTAAAATTCATAATATTCTAATAAACTACACCATCACAGTGTCTATTTAGTTCAAGTGTCCATTTATTGATTGGGTTACTTGCTTTTTAATGTTAAGTCTTTTAAGTACTTTGTATGTTCTAGATATCAGCTGTTCCTCTGATAGAGGAACAGCTGACAAAGATCTCCCATCCTATAGGCTCTCTCTTTAGACTCTTGGTGGTTTCTTTTGATGAACAGAAACTTTTTAGTTTAATGTTGTCTGATTTATTAATTTTTATTTAATTTTCTGATCTTTGAGGGTCTTATTGAAGAAGTTTCTACCTGGTCTATATATTGTAGTGTTGGATGTATGCCCTTCTCCGGTAATTTCAAAGTCTCTGGTCTAATTTCCAAGTCTATGATCCATCTTGAGTTGACTCTTGTGTAGGGTGACACCCAATTTTTATATTTGACATACTTCTTCCCAGGCTACCAGTTTGTGTAGTATAACTAACTGGTTACCAGATATATCCATCAAATATTTCAATAGTATCTAATATTTCTCAAACAAATTTCTGATTATCCCTGTGAAAGTAGCTCCCTCCAAGTTTTGTTTTTAAATTGAGGCCAGGTGTTACTCATTCTGAAGCACAAGGGGGCAAGCAGAAGTCATCCTCGATCCATTCCATCCATTCACCCACCATATACAATATATTAACCTCAACAGTCTCAGATTTTCTCTTCCATTTGAATCACTGGTCTCTTTGTGCTCCTCATCCTGGTGTCTCTAAATCTACTCTTGTCTTCTGCAATCCATTTTACACATTATTTGTATATATATTTTTGTTGTCATGTCTCTTTTACAATTGTGGTGTACCCCATTTGATCAACAGCTCCCTTGCAGTAGGGACTGCATTTCTTTTTGCTCACCATTTATCTCCCAACATCTAGTGATGCACCTGATACATATAGGAAATCTCCTCTTTGTTAAATGCAACAGTAAATAGATGAGTCTGCCTCTGCTATTTTATGAAAGCAATTTAAACCATTTTGAAATTCTTTCACTTCTTATTGTAATTCTTGATTAATTAGGACAATATTATTTTATAAAATTGAGGTAATTATATTGCCCAAGGGGAAGAAACTGTCTTAATATGGTTTGTGGACAATGTTTATGATATTGTGGCTTCTAAATAATCATTAAATATTGTACTTAATACAGGAATAATTGGCAAGTTCCTCATACATTTTTGTAACATTTTAATTTTCCATTATTCTTTGAAAAATATAAAAATAGACAAACTTTATCAATTTGAATTACTGTGGATTAATCTGTGTGTAGAATTTTTCTTACTTTACTCCATGTTACTGATGATTCCCTGTTAGCAACACAGTCACCAGGAACTGTTTATGTAAGTAGAGGTTATAAAGCATCTGTAACTCTTAGAACCTTTGTGACATTTGTTCAGGGTATCTTCTGAAATCAAAGGTCTCCAAAAACAAAGATAAAAAGTTATAGATGGAATCAGTAGGGAACAGCTGCCCACAATGAGTTGAACAATACCATTGGGAACCATCTTTTGAAGATAGTCTCTCTGGCTCAGGCTGGAGTATAGTGTTAATGTCAAGTGATCATGCACAAAAACCAAGTTAGTCTATGATTTTAGGAGATTTATATTCTCATTAAAGCTGTCAATCATGAGGAACTTGTGTAAATAAACTGGTTAGATGGACCACAACTATTTTAAGGGATTATACTATGCCTTTTATACACTATGTGTTGTCCATTTCCAAATCTCTTTACAGCACATGTAATTGGCTAATGTAGTATTATGATTGTAAAGAAAAACAAAATTCTGATATTGAATGGAGTGTCTAAGTCTGGAAAGAAGTCTTACTGTCTCAGTCAACATTCTCACTGCTATAATCCAAAAAGACTGACCACACAACATAGAGGAAAGAGGATTTATTTTTTCATAGTTTTTGGAGAGTTGGGGATTCTGTCCATGTCAGCCCAGGTCTGCAGAGCTCAAGGTATGGTGGCAGGAAGCAGAGAGATGAAGAGAGCAAGGTCTCTGCTCTCACATCAATGAGTCTGGAATCAAGAGAGCAAACAAGGAAGGGGATTCAAAGACAAAAGGTCAGTCCCCAAGGCCACACCCACAGGTACCCACCTTCTCTGTCCATACCCCTCCCCACCCATTAAATCCACTACAATGGATTTATCCACTGATGAGATTGCAACCCTCATGACTCAATTATATCAACTCTGATCATTAATACATGAAATCTCCAGGAGACATTCTATATCTAACCATAACACTTATATTTTATTTTTTAGATAATAGGCTATTTTTATCAATATAACGAGGTATTGTAATCTCAAAATATAATGTTACTGACACAAAGGAAGGCCAGTGTCCAAGAAGAGGAAAGAGGGAACCACTAAATGCTTAACAAATTACAAGGAATTAATTACTTGGTTGTTCAATTAGCTAATGACTTTAGCTCTTTTGACTTCTTAGAGGAGTTCAATATAACTGCAAAGAGTTATGATTTTTATAAGCTAGATAACTTATACCAGGTCAATAATTTCTATGAAGTAAAGAATATTTTATAAGGACTAAAATTACAGTCATGATAGTAGAACATAATTTCAGTATAGTTATAAAAGGGAAATATTTATTATGCTTATTTAAAAAGAGTTAGTTAGAGATAATAATTTTAGCTTAAAGAAAACAATGTAAAATAGAAGTTCCATAAAATCATAATACATTTTAATGTACTTACCTTATTATTTCCATCCCTGGGTTCCATAATTATGTCACTTCCTAACATCAATGATCCATCATATGAACTAATTTAAAATATAATGGATATGATCCTGATATCACTATAATTCAATTTATGTTTTAGACATTAATATACATTAATGTACTAATATAGCATTTCTGCATTCAAATGCTATAAATGCTATCTTTTATAGTATAGTAAACAACAATGCAAATTCAATTGAAAAAGTTGAACATATTAGGTGTATCTAAATT